>JAAXYX010001007.1:0-27698 GCA_036851915.1 Ptenothrix huangshanensis
CCACTTAGGTATAGTTGGCTACATAAATTCGATTTCAAGTTTTGAAGCCATATGCACTATCGAATACTACTTTCATCAGCTATGTAACTAGTATTTCATATGGACAATTGAAAGAAAATTTACAAGCTTTGGAATTCGGAAAAACTTATACGTAGCGATACTCCACAGATGATTACATAGGCAATTATAATACGTGTAGATAAATACATTTAGAAATTTGTCATTCACAAGTACACCTTACCTGATCCATATTTTCGTGACACAGTGATTTTAATACAGTTAATGTGAACACCACTGGAATTAAAGATAGGTGCACGGAATAAACTGACCGCATAATGTTTTAGTGGTGCTAACATTTACTGGTTATTTTTACAGGTGAAGTACGAAGTGGAAAAATATCTTCAATGTTCAACGTTACGACCTTAAGTACAAAGTGATCGAAATCGAGTACCCAATTAATTCTTTTACAGGATTAATACTATAATTAGTAGCCGGTTTATTATATCTTTCACCTTCTTCACGCTGGTAATCAGCAATAAAAACCGAATTACCAACCACTGATGTTCAGTTCCAGGTTGTTTTGAACGCTTTCACAAATCTTTGAATCCCTTGAAAAGCGTTGTTTTAATTAGGCCTTAATAATTACACTTAATTTCCTACCAGTTACTGAATATGGTTGTCAAAAATAAACCTACGACGATTAGCCTGACTAGAGTAATTAGTAATAAAGTAATCACAGCTAGACCCCAAGTAAGTACGTAATAAGTGGTAATAACGTAATAAGGCAAAGGCAACCAATATTTTTTTTGCAGTTTCGCACCAATAAAAATATGAAATTCCCTCACACTCTATGGTTCCACTGCCATCCAGCATAGAAAACTGCAATGTCCAAACTACCAATATACCAATTCTGCCAATTAATTCCATCTAGGGCCCAGGGTAATAGTAATTTAGGTAAGGGTAATAGTGTAATAGTAGTGTAATATAGGTACCTAGGTGTTTATATGAATGGAAATATATGTTACTAACTATTCGAGTAAAATACCCTATTTTTAAAGTAAATGACCACGGATTCGTGCCGGAGAATTGTTTTCTAATTTTTGTTTTCTCTCAAAAAGGTAACACTGAGGACGTGTCGAAAATTATTTACGCATATTTTCAGATTCGTAGCTCAAAAGGTACGTAAGTTCATTACTAAAAACTTGAAGTAAAAATTTTCAGGAAAACACCCGTAACTACATGAATTTAATGCTAGAATGGTATGCGATGTGAGAGAAATTAGCTTTCTTATGAGAGTATACATTCATAAGAGAAATCCGCCTCTAGTAGATACTGCCGATGAAATCCAAATTCCAAATTCAAAATGATAATTTGAAAACTGCTACGGGCTTAAAACGTCACAAAGGCAAGGGGCGACATGATAGCATAGAAATGTTTCCTCTCTCGGTATAATATACTAAAAATATTGCAGTTGTGGTGAAAATGCAGCATGAAATTAGTAGAAATAAATGGAAAGAAAAATTACTGTACACTTTATTAATTATCAACCGTATTTGAATTTATTCGCCTTTATGTCCAAAATAAGCAATTATCTATAACAATGAATATGTATTTTTTATCAGCTTTTGCAAACAGAATTTGGAAGTCTTTTGATTTTTAATTCTAATAATAATGTTTCACCAATTTATATCCCGAAATGTCGAAGTCAAAATTACAATAAGGTAGGTACCTATATTAATACAGACATACATGACACAACATTGGCATACGATGAGAGCGGGTGGTGCTCGTACGCTCTGCTTATTATAGTTTTATCTGTCTTAAATATTAGTCAATAAATAACGATTTTTAATTAGCTTTATTTGCTCTGGAACATTTTGAGGTAGTAAGTCTTATTTTTCACAATATGCATTTCACTCAAACAAAACACTTAAAAATACTATCAACCTTTTCCCTTCGGTATTTGGTAATTGTGATTCAGGAAAACAAAAACTACCAGTGCCTGGGTTTGCAATTGTATGCCATATTAATTATTGCTGGCAGGAGTTTGCGCCTGTGAGTCAAATGTAAATCGACACCATAGACGGTAGACCTACAGTTGCAAACTTCATACTTTCAATTTTCAAGTAGTTCGCAATTCTGAATTAAATAAATGGCACGGTAGGAAAATTTCGATAATTGCTCATGGCTTTATTTTTTTGGCCACGAGAAGGAATTCCTGTGAATGTAGGGAAAAGGTTAATTATGTTCTTAATTTAAACCACTGATTATGCACAACCATTTTCTTGTTTTAGGTTGCTTCTGTCTACATATTTAAGTAATATCTTCCAAACATTTCTACCTCATCTTTAATAATTACTACTCTAGTTAATTCATTAGCTACATAATAATGAAGTAACAAAATAATGGCTACATGTCTGGTCAGTTTGGTATTTATCAGGACACTTCGGTAAGTTAATACGTACTTGTTATAACAATACATAATTATCATACAATTGCATGAGCTTAAAATATATCTAAATAATTTACAGTAAATAATAAAATGATTACTCATGATTACTTAGTCTACCCTACTATCCACAATATTTCATAATCACGGATACATTTTATTTCTGAGTACTTCAATTCACAAAATAAATTAAAGCTTTAACTAGTTTTAGTATTATTGGACTCATAGATTTCTTCGCACCTTTCCAGTAACCTGAGAACGGGATTAATATTATAAGGGAACAAGGACTTTTCCACAAGACGACCGATAGCTATTCGTAGACGAATCAGAAGTCCCATTATTTTTTCCAAATCACGCCCACAAGCCCTCACAAAATCGGGCCAATTTTTCCATGAAAATTTTAAAAATCTCAAAAAATACAGTAGAAACGATGTTTCATTGCTCATTAACAAGTCTAATAATATATCCCGATCTTCAGATACCGTCCTTGCGAATGCGATAAAGGTGACAACTGGATTGAGGGTTGTATGTAGATAAGGTGGAGTTTGCACCCTTCCATGGAATCCAGTGAAAGTGTCCAGAGCGCACAGCATAGCCTCTACCAAAGCATCATCCTGGTCTGAAAACAATTTGACCATCCATTCTCCAAGTGGAGTTGCGGGATGAAACGGTAACAAGGATTTGATAAAGCTATCAACTTGCTGAAAAACTTCTCGAATTGATCTTTCAATAATGACCATATCGTTCGTATCTGACTCGGAATCTGAACTGCCTGACGCTGAATCATCACTGTCCGACTCAGCACGAGTTTCTTTCACTGTCACAGCCACACTTTTCAAAACTACAAGAACTATCTTCTGTAAAAGTGGACGATCTCCACAAGAATCTTCATAATTATCATCCAGTCTTATCGCGGTCGGCGAAGGTCCTACGTAAATAGTATTACGAATGATACTAGTTGAGGGGAGGACTGACGATTTGGAACTGCCAGACATAGATTCGGTATCTTTGGTGTTTGATAAGGAGCGTGATGTCCCAGGTCTTGGGGTTACATCAAGCGGGTGGTTTGAAAGTGATTGGCTGCCTAATCTAAACTGCTGTAATTTTGGAGGGCATGTAAACTGGCTACTACTAGGAGCTGCGACGGAAAAAACTGCTAGAGATTTGGATGAAGTTGGGCCATCACAGTGTAGAAGATGAGATGATGTATTTGGGGACTGAAATGAGTGCTTGCGGAATAAATTTAAATGGCTGCTGGCATGACTTGAAGACAATACAAGGCTTGAACTCTCCCACTCCCAATCAACAGGTCCAAGAGAAGATCCACCAAATCCGGTGAAAGTCCTAGAGTAGGGGACCCCCTGGAGAAAGTGTCGATTTTTCACACAACGAAGAATTAAATGAGCAAGATTACATGGTTCGTCAGCCAGACAATCTTGGAGTGAGAGAGTACTTCCGTAGCACAGAATTTCTGAAAAAACGTCTAATACTTTCTTCCAGAGAACTGAGGGAAGCGTTGCATTCAAATGAGGAACAAAGGACTCCAACTGCATGTGAAAGTGCTTTGTGTCAACTACACTAAGATTTGCTTTCACAGAGATCACGCTCTGCCATAAAGAGAGAAAAGTTAGAATGGATGCTTCGTTTTTATCCTCATAGTTGGATAATAAATTGTGAAACTTAGAAAGAAGTCGTGTCCACCAACTTTCCAGGGATTTAATGCACATATTTTTCACTTCACTTTCTATCTCGGTGTCTACCTCGACTTTAATGCACGCACTTCTTCTTCGACTCGACTCTGTTTGCAAAGCCTCCCCCTCATTTCTTTCGTCGTCCAGATCAAGAGGATGGTCGTCCTCGTCTTTAAATTCAACTATTCCTCGAATAACATCTAGTGTGTGGCTAAGTTTCATAGGATTCGTTTCTGACTCTAAGAATACACTGTTGAACAAATCATTGAAGATTTCATCCAAGTTGGGCAACTTAGTCCACATAAGAAACGAAACGAGACATTTTGAGGTAGCGTAGGAAATAAATCTGTCCCGAGAATTTAAAGATTCGAGAAGGAGTTCCCATATGCCTCCATCGGTCGACACGCCCGTCGCCATATCCAATACCTTGGGACATATAAAACCCTTCGCATGCTGACCCAATGCCACGTCACTCAACAAGTTGATTGTGCTTATAAACTGGATCGTGTACTCTTTAGGAAAATCCGAGTCTCCTGTCATCAGCGAAGGAATAAGTGGTCGCTGAAGTTCTATTATGTCAACATTGCAGAGACACCCCGACAGCAATTTATCTTGGAGTCGTCTCAGATTTCCGTACCATCGTGTCCAATCTTCATCTTGAAGATTAGCCAATAGTTTTGGCCGCTTCAGAGCTGGCTCCCCCATTTTGTATTTTGTCACAAGACGGTAGAGCTATACCGACAAAGCCAAGAGTCACATTTTTAGTTTCAACCACTGCTACTACAATCACTCACAGTGTTCACTACGATTTCAGTAGAATTTCTTTTTGCAAATCAGCGAACTAATTAATTTTCCTTTCCAAAGTATTTCCATTTTAAGTTATAAGGAACAAAACAATGGTTTATAGTTTTACACTTGTAGAAACAATTATGGTAAAATCGGTCTCGTATTCCGTAGCCACACAGTTACGTGAACATTTCGAACGGTGCAAGTCCTCAAAGATTGTCCTATAACATCTGGAATATTTTTCTCCTCGATGAAGTCAAAAAACCCGAGAAGCATGAATTTTAAGAAATCAAAACTTGATTTGACGGACGCCCTCCCAAAGCCTAGTTTCTAAATTCAGAACAGAACAAAAGTTCAATATTTACATACAAAATACATTCCTCACAACAAAAAGGAGCGTAAACAAATAATTTCAAATTGCTAACCTACCTGGTTGGTTGTGCGCTTCCAATTATAATCCGTGTAAATGATCAATACACCATCCGTCTCTACGTAACGGTGCACGTTTTTAAGGAGCCCTTCAGGATCACTTGCTTCGTTGATTTCATCAGTGATGAAGACAACTTGGTACTGTCCCACATATAATGGTTCAGAACTATCTCCAATATCCGCGTTTAGAAATGTAATATTTTCTTTGTCCTATAAAACAGAAATAAAGACATGTTTTTCAAACGTCAACATCCCACCGCACTTACTTAACTCTTTATACAAAATTACATCAGATAAAAAGTCCGCACTTTCCACAGTTACTGCTTTACACCTAAGGTGTGGTATTCCTCCAAAGGTACACAATGTAGTGCCTTACAAAATCTGGATGGAATTTCATGAATTATAATTATTTAATGAAGTAATTTAAATGACGCATATGATTTTTTGTGCTGAGTAATGGTTACATTTTTTCCCGTAAATCTACAAGTTATTTTGAAACCGAATGCTTCAAGGCAAAACGACACCAATTACTGTGCACCCTTAATTCAAAAAAATCAACAGTATACCTAATTGAAAAACGAAAAGGGTGAATAAATCTTGTGAGTTCTTTCAGAGGGCAGGTGTGGTTCGGCGGATTTTAGAAGATAGCTATGCACGTATTTCCATTATAGTTACCGTAATCCTTTGACTAATTCCCCGGTATGTGATTTACAAAACCACGAAACGACCGTGAGTACTATTCGAGGGTGGGGAATTACACGAGGGGGGAATTATTCCTTATGGCAAAGTTAAGCCACTGCTTAACTCAATATTATTAGTAATGCAGAGGGGGGAATTATTGAAGGGGGGATTATTTACGATCTCATAATCTCATTAAGTTAATGGGTACATATCTCGAGGGGGGGGGAATAAATTTAGGGGGAGCATTGTTCAAAGGATTACGGTAGTCCAGTTATTTTAATAGGTACACCTGAGTCTTAGAACTATTACCCATAATTCTACGTAATTTCGAAAACAAAATATTTCGAGCTTACTATAGAATCGTCGGCAGGTGCTTTAGCATTTTTAAAGTATGTACCTTGTAAAGTTTCCGAAATTTTTCAACAGATTTCAAGCCTTCTGGGACGGGGTGGAAATGTTTGGAGTTTGGTAATTGCGCTGGAACTGAAGCTGTTTTGCTAGACGTTTTAAAGCTCCCTTCCAGGGGAAAATCGTACCCAACGATGTTCTCGTTTTGAAATTTGTAGCAAGTAACAACTCTTGAAAAGAAAATATCCAGACCTCGCACGTCCTGAAATATTTTAGCTAAATCGAAAACCAGTCGACCGGTCTTACTTCCAATTACAAGAGCATTTCTGTACCGTGAAAACTATAAATCAACAAGACAAAATCAGATATTAAATTTGTTTCTTTATGAAAATCTCCATCAAAATGATACACTTGCCTTCTAGTTGGAAATGCTACATACAGTAATAGTACATCAATATTTACTCCAACATCCTGAAATTATTACTTGATAATTAAATAAAGCGGCTAACGTGAGGCTAAAATAAAGAAGGTTTTAGATTGAAGGCGATAGAGTGTAAAATTGAAATAAAAATGTTAAGTACGCGTTGTTTAGCAAAGTGTGTTGTATAAAGGTCGAAAAGAGCATCGTTGAACTTGAAGAATGGCTTAGGAATTTCTTTCAGAAAAGCAGAAGCGATGGGGTCGGCAGTATGGCATGTAAGGCGAATGTCTCCGAACTCGTGCTCCAGAAGAATTGGTAGATTTAGATCTTCTACTACTGCCAAAATTTCCTTGTCTGATAACTTCTTCGATTTTCGTTTAAAAACTTTGTATAAAGCATAGCAGATTCCTGTTACCCAAAAAATTATTAAAAAGTACTGCCAGAAAAAGAAGAAGGAAGTTTTAAACAGTACCTATACAATAAGCACATAAACAATTGTGTTAAGCTACCAACTAACTAGAAACTTCACACTTAGTGTGGCCTACCTCAAAACTTAAATATTATGCCATAATGTTAGCCTTACGTATCTCAATGATTATTAAAAATTACAGCACATTGTAATTCTGGTTATGCAACTAATAACAAACAATGGGGCGAGTGTTAATTAAAAGACACAATACAGCTTAATCTACATTATTAAACTAGAATAAAACAACACAACAGAGACAGCAAGCTTCAAAGTTCGGGTTAACTACGAGACAAGAGATACCTAAAGTTTCAAATGAAGAAAAAGAAAATGGTTCAAAAATAATTAAATGTTTGTACCCAGTCCGCTCAAAGTTCCAGTTCCGATGTAAACATAAGATTGATTAACATGGAATCCAAATATTTGCATCCCACTGGCCAATCTTTCGTTTAGCGACCAAACGTCGATTAACATTAAAAAATGTTTCAATTGTTTCAAAAAAAGTGACAAGGCTGTTGTTTCAAAGCTAAAATAAAGAAAATAGTACACATGAATTAGCTTGCATGTAGTTGAGATCTGACCGTGTTTTCTAAAGTTGCAAGTTGCAATTAGAAATTCGAATCACTTGCTATACATTTGTAACGCTTAAAAATGGAATAATATATATGTATCTATCTACACATATATAAATTATGTTATAAATAATTATCGTCGTTGAAGAACGACTTATGTACTACAATTATTCCTTCGAGTGCTTCGAAGTTTTGCTTGTACTAACATGTTCGGGAATTAGCGAAAACTGTAGCATATTTTGGTTCTTCAAAAACGATATCATTGGTGAAGAGGCAAAATGTTGCCTGTTCACTTAAATCCCATTAAAAACAATAGGGGTAAGCGACATTTTGCCTCTTAGCCGACGATATGTAATTTCAGACCATGTCATAATACAGGCAAATATTGTAGAAGCTAATTGGGGCAAACCCAATTCTAAATAAAAGCGTGACAAATCCACAAATTCTGAAAAACAAGGTAGAGAATATCCTCCCGACTGTCCTGATATTTAATCAAATGCCTGGTTTAAGAATTTGTGGATTTGCTCCACTCGGCTTTTAGCCGTCAATGAATATACCCCATTCTAAATCAAAATTGCTTCTACTATTTTCAGTTAGATTTAAACTCCCACATGGAATAATTCAAAAAATTGTGTTGTATGCTGTTAGGGACCAGTTCAAATCTACAGTCATCATTACATTCCAAAAACCTAATCCTGATAAAAAGTATTTACATAACTAATGTTCCTAATTATAGTTCATTCCAAACAGATACTGCTTTATAGTGTATAGTTTCAACAACTGCTAAGTGTCAACACTGGTTCAATAAAGTTTATTCTCTATATATTACATATTAGGTACATACTCAATCTTAGGGTGTAAAAAGTGTAAACGTTTCAGTTAATGTTAAGGAGAAAAGGTTTTTATTTCGCGTAGGTACTCAGCTTCTGACAATTTAGTAACATGAACATTATTAATCCGTAACTTAACCAGAATTATGCGCTTTTTCAAGCACAACTTAGGTGTTTTTGAAGTTTTCATTATGCAAGGATTATGTGTTTTGAATCACAGCTATACAAAAATTGGACATTTCAAAAATACGTGCCAAATTAAAACAATCATAAGAGAAGATTTGTAATTTAGAAAAGCAGGCCTTCTTCAGCATTGTAATACATTTTTTGCCTATTTTACAATCAGTTTAAGGTTAGCTAATAAATATAAATGGAAAATATTTTCAAACGTTTTAAAAATATCAAGTTTTTCGAGGTATTTATTTTAAATTTCCTTATGCAAGGATTGAGCGTTTACAAAATCTATTATGCAAATTATGCGGTTTATGCGAAAAAAAACATTTTCTACATTTTTGGGCCGAAATATATATGTACTTGAGACTTAACAAGAGATCAACCACGGGTATTATATTTTATTACGTGTTTGATGCATTGTATGCGTTTGGGTTGCCTTATTAATCACCTAAGTGCACCTAATGGTCGAGTTGCTAACTATCTTCCCTCTAGATCAATACATTCACTACAAATTTATTTAAAATAATTCAAGGTGGACAGAGGTATAAGACAGGTATGTTCAGCGAAGGCTTAAAATCAGTTACCTAATTGCAAAAATTCGAAGTAAAATTTGAAAAGCAACAGCATGGTGAAGGCAATAACTACTTTTGTCAACTCCATTCGTATTTATCAATTCTATGTTGATTAAAAGCTAGTATCTGCAAGACACAACAAATTAGTTTTCCTAGAAATAAAAAATTAAAGCGAGGGGGTAGACCCGATGGCTTCTAAATGCCGTTGCACTTTTTAAAGTTATAAAAATTACAATGAAAAGTATCGTTTCCAGGAAATATTTACATGTGCATGTTTATATTTATAGAAATATAATTACAAAGTACAACGGCATTTACAAAGCCTCGGGTTTACCCCATTTGTTTTTTATTATTTCAAAAAATGAAATAGCCTTCAACAGAATTTTCGCAATGAGGTACATATTTTTTGCTTCGGATAAATCCACCTGATATCCTTCATTGGCCACCTTGAAACTAATTATTATGACAAAAAGAGCAAGCTGGAATTAACTTTTTGCAACAATGTGCTAACATTGATTATTGATAACAACGCAGGATGTTAATAAATAGCAGCGAATAAACTCTTAGATTTCCGATTCGGAAAGAAAATTAGAAATATTTCCAACTGAGTAATGATCAACCATTTTTAAATAAAACAATCAAACAAAACAATATAAAATAATAAATAAAATTCACATAGTTGATTAGGTATTTGAACTTATTTTTTACTTTTCGTACTACTACGACTGCAGTCAAGGTAGATGAACAAACTATCGTTGTTTTCTGATATCAGACAACAACGACGATTTGCTCATCTACCTTGGACTGCAGGATTGAATAGAGATCAACATGTAACATCCCAACAAAAGTATTGCTGCGGCACTGCTAAGAAGAAGCAGAATCAAGATTCAGCAATTTCGTAAAATCCACTGTTCCACTGGAATACCAACAACTACAGAGAATTCGGACTGTCTATTCTCCTACTTTTAATTTCCTGTTGTCTTGGCTAAGTTTTCCTTTTGAAGGAAAAGCTTTTGATTTGGAAAGATAGAGGTAAATCATCTCTTTCCGGGAATTTTTGAGCTTTGTAACCTAGTCAACGAAAAATGATCGAGACAACGGAAATTTAAAGTAAGTAAAAGTGAGTGAAGTGTAAAAGTGACTCAGGGAGTAATGAGTATACAAATTTAGATAAAGTTTCTAATTCAGATCCTGATAAAGTCAAACAGATCACGGTAACTACATATAATTGTGGACACTCTACTCCAAAACATATTCGAAGTTCGAACGGTATACAAGAGATTACCCTTATTTTCGATTTCTATAGTTCAAGTACCTACCATCCCCCTATCCGCATTCCTGTGGAACAATATGTTTGACAAATTGCTATATCTAAGTTCGACGTACTTCATCATAGCACCGCTGCTGCAATATTTTTGGTGATTTGCTTGATACGAATAAATGTTTAGGCTGGAGAAATTCATTACTTTTTTTCTATTACATTCGTGGGCTTAAAATAGCTAGAGCAGATCCTCTTCGAGCATACATTTCACATTGATTAGGTACTTATTAAAATTCGCAGAAAACAGTTAACACTTTCAACTTTGACGAATTTTTCATTTGCAGGAAATTAAAAAAATTCTATATGAACTACTGTTTTAAGCCGTGCAGTGTTTGAAGAAATTCATTAGGAAGGACAGTTTTCACACCATAAACGTTAACCATTATGATAATCAATTATTTAATGATGTTCTAGTTTAGTATATCCTTTACCTCAAGTTTGAGGTAAAGGATAGGACTAAATGTGAAGCATACACAATACAAGCTATGATATTTATTTACAAACTTGGCAGGCATACATAAGATATAAGTAAGTACCTATTTAAAAATCTACTTTGCCGTGTTTACACTACACCATGTTTCGTACACCATAAATATGATATCTTATAATGCAAATATTGGTGTGCTTAAAACTCACTAGTAAAGGCTCATCTACACTTCACTTTAACAACCGAACCGAGTGAAGGTAAAGTTTCTACTTTGTGACCATAGCAATACAGTTTTGCTTATCGTTGCTATGGCCACAAAGTAGAAACTTTACCTGCACTTTGTTGTTAAAATGAAGTGAAGATGTGCCTTAAAAATTAAGAAACTGAAGAATTGCACTGCAAACGCACAACTCAAATGAATCAAATATTTTACTATGTACTGACTGTGAATGTAATATTTTGCGTAAGGCTTACAATTACAATTAGTTGAAATAAAGCTGAAAGCTGATTTTTATTTAAATCAATTGCATTTTTAGAATTCAAACTTGATTTTTGGTCCATTTTTTCTTACCTTTCCGGGCACAGAGTTAATTCTCTTGTTGTTATGTTTCTATTGCACAATTTGCTGATTGATTGTCTGGCAAAGTAAAAAGTTTGTTTCACCAACCTGAATTTATTTTTTTCTTCCTTTTCCTTACTTAGCAAGAAAAAACACTCAAATGACCACCAGGCACCAGGAGTCAATGATTATACGCGCATCCAATCTAATATTTGATATTCAACATCCAACGATTGACGATCCAAGATTAAGTTAAGTACCATTCGACGCACAAATAAAATAATTGCTGACTGATTAGTTATCCTAAACAAACAACTGAGGTCAAATCGAATTTTTCACTGCAATCCACAATTTAGGATGTTCCAAGTTGCAAATACACCAAGCCAGACACCAGATGAAGACATCAAGGTCAAACCGATACCGATAATCGTAATGTTATCTCTGTGTAATATTTAAGACTTATCCCAAACCGCTGAACACTGAACATGATGAAAGTGGCGAGCAGGTAAATAATTTAACTAATGGTAGATTAAATGTTTGGTGAAATACACCTGAGCCTGGGATGGATTGGATGGAGCAGTGGGTACTGGGAGAGTGGCGAGCAGAGCAGCAGTGCCGTGTCCGTAGTCCGTCCGTCCGTAGCTGTAGAATAAATAATTGTGAATTGTGAGTTTGTGAGAAATCACAGGACGCTAAATGGAAAGCTGTAGCTGTACTTGTATCTGTAGACCAAAAGACGAAGACGAAGGAAGTTAAAAGATGAAGCTAGGGTGCCTCAGCATTGGATTTGGATTGGATTGGATTCAATTGCCTTGCCACTTGGACAAATGGACAAATGGCGTCATGAAGCATGTGAGTGGGTAGAAGTAGGAAATTGTGATGGACAATGTTAAAGATAGCGATTTAAACCCCTTGTTAAGCGTGGGACTTTGGACTGGGGGTAGAATAATGGGGAAAATACAGTGACGCCATCAGTGTACACTCCCTTGGCTCAGTTTGCTCTGCAGTGCACCAAACTCTCATATTGAAACTTTCGCCTTGGGGCGCATGTAGAATTGGGCGAGGCTTTCCGATGTGAAACCCCAAGATTTCCTTGGCTCCTCGGGTGATTTACTGATTACATTAGATCTTATACGGACAAGGAAATCTACACAGACTTTTTGACCATTTACCATTTACCAAATATCCAAATACCAAATACCATCGTCCACAACTACACAACCACATTACATTTACATTATTATTCCATATGCTCTTCCACCTCTACGTACATCGTTTTTTTCCCCATCGTCTCTCACCCTTATAAATTCTTATAGATGTTGAATGCTGACTGCTGAATGTTGAATACTGAACGCTCACTCAGTGCTGGTGCTGGTACTGGTGCTGACTAGTGGACTATCAGACTGTAATTTTTTTGTCAGATTTCAGCTTTGAGAACTCGAACTGCTTTTTATCATTATCTTCACTTTTTCTACATCTTTCTTTTTCAACGGATGGGGATAAACAGGTAGAGTACAATACGATACAACATGCTCTAACAAGTATCTGCTGTCTTGTACAATGAAACGCTGAAACTTTGTTTCAACGTTCTTGAGAAAAAAATGACGCTCTGTTCGCTCACTCTCCTGTGATCTGCTCTGAAGTAAGTTAAGCACCAGGTATGTACATGTGATGTTCCTAGGAAGGTACATACCTTCGTGGATAGGTACTTGTTGTGTGGAGTAGGTGATACTACATGTTAGACTCGAATCCACAATCCACATACTGATCCCACAGCATCCCAAACTGAGAGAGTGAGAAGATGCACTCCTAAACCATGTCTTGATCTTGAGCAGCATCCCATAATCCCAAGATTTTCATCCCAATAACGCTCAGCTTCAGCAATCATGCTGTTCATCGCTCTCGCGTACATAATTTCTCTTGTTTATCTACCCTAAAGATGCTGGGCGTCCTGGTCAGGCCGGTTTTTATACACTTTTATCCTATCTTACTGACAATAATACATGTAACCATTTTTTTTCCGCTGTCCGTCCGTCCAATGCAATGATGTGGATGAGACGACTTAACCCTGTATGTATATCGGAATGTATAAAATAACTATGCTCTTCTCACAGTTTTTCTACTTGGAGTTTTTGGGTTTCCAAGATCTCTACCGTATACATGGAATTGATACGATAACTTTTTGAACACTAATAAAGAAACCATTATCTTTGACTTTTGCCTTGGCCAGTTGGAGTCGGAGTTGGACTGTTCGTTAAGATATATTTTGTAAGTGCTGGTGTACTGGTCGGGTCGGGTCGGGTCGAGTGCTTAGTGCTTACTGCTCATTCTTATCTTTATAGAGTAAGTGTTTTTGCTGGATTCTCTTCCCTTATAAATACATATGTACATATCACATAGGTGTTTGATGCAAGGATCTTTCTGCATAGGTGCCTGGGTATGTACATATGTTTTCCTTCTGAGGTTTGAGTCTGACTCGAATCATTTACCCCTTGCTCATTTCTTTTCTTCAAAGACTTCTTTTTCGTTCCCATGCAATATGCGTGTATACTTGATATTTCATATTCATCCATAGCGTGCCTTGTTGTAATCATTTCCTTTCCAACTCTGCCCATCCATTTGACTACAGTAGATTGCATAAGAGGAGATCTTTCAAGATTTCAGTTGATGCGGAGGCTATGGTTACTTCGCCACACTAGAGTCTCGGCTATGGCTTAACTCGTTCAGCTCAGGCTAAAATTGCCCTCCTCTCTCTTTTTCCTCCCGTCTTTCAAGACTGGAGATGATGATAAGTAAGTTTTTGCCGTTCTTCGTGATATTCTATAGTTAGTATGGGACCATGTATGTAGGCACCTAACTACTCTATTTAACTACAGAAGGCATGAAATGGAGAAATTAAGAAAAACTGAGAGGTGTAGACCCCATTAATTTTTTTATTCTTCGTTATTTAATCCAACAGTCAGTAAAGACCAAGAAGGGGCACACGAAAGAATAGGTATTCCATAGTTTTATTATTTTCAGTAAAGTAAAGGCAAAAAATTCTCCCTTTCTTTCTACACGATATTATAGGTATAACAGCTTCTCGTGCCGTAACACCTGTTTGATCGTGCGAGACTTCAAACTTTTGTGGGTGAACTTGTGCTATTTACGGGGAAAAAATGAGAATCAAGGGCTCCTCTTTATTTACGGCTTAAGGGTTGAACTATATGTGTGAAATAAAAAGTGTGTGTGTTAGGCTGCAAAGTCGATGTAGACAATCCAGCTATGTATAAGCGTCACTGGATTAAAATGCTAGCCTGGTACAGGGATGCGTTGCTTCAGGTCAGAGGAACATTCATAAAGAACGCTTGGTGCACCTTGAAGGTGCCATGTGCTATTATGATCCTTGACTTTATTTCGTAATGATGCTTTGTTCCCAACGCGCTGTATTCCCACAAGAAATATTTTAATTTGTTTCCGTTTATATTTATGTTGACTGTTTGCTCAGTACGGCTTTAAAAATAAAGCATTGTGTGACGACCAAGAATACATGTTCCTTCATTATTTTTTTCCCATTATGTACACAAAGGAAATTTACGACAACGACAATCGTGTTCGTTGACGGTAGTAGCTGGTCTCCTTTATATGGAGGAAGGAGATGGAGACGGTCTTTGTTGCTGATTGTCATCGTAATTGTCACCAGGTTGTAGAAAACCAGCCGTCCAACGGGGAAAAAAACTTGACACAATGAATTGTTATGATTGCGTTGATGGATGAAAATGTTACTAACATCTCGTCTCTCTACTCACTTTACGCCTACGTTCATTCATAGAATATGGGATTGTCCTCGAATGATTATGGAAACTTGTGCCAGAAACTATCCGCAGAATTCATTTCGTCTTAATAGACAGAGGTGTGCATACGGCATTCAAAGCATCTTGATTCTTGATCTTGCGTAGCATGTAACATTAAGGATTTTATTGCAGACTCAAGATCTGAGGCTATTACATTTTACTAGTCGAATTTCATTGCAGTGCATACCGTGCGAACGAGACATAACACCATTGCACACTTTCATACTTGCATTCAAGTGAGAGAAAAGCAAACCTGTTGCCGGTTCAAGCCGGCACTTACATGGTACTTTACTGCGCGAATCAAATTGATAATGTAAGCCTTGTTGGTTTCTTGAATTTCAATACTATTCTTCTAAATACGATTACTGGATCTTTCCTTGTTTGCTATGTGCCTGAAAACATTAAGTAAACCAAGTTGACTTTGATGGCTAATTAATGCGACTCTTTTTGTGAAACTCTCGTCAAGGCATGTCAATACCTACGTAATCCTCTCTGCCCAAATGTACCACTCATACTCATACACTGTGACATGTGACAGACGCCGATTGTTCTTTCAATTGATTCAGGATTTTGTCTCGAAAGATAACTCTCGAGATTTTTGTGAAACTGTTTAGAACAAGTATTCTTACAGACCGAACAGGACACTTTACTCGTCTTCGTCTTACGATTAGTTTCTTTCCTTGTACCCTTTGTTTTATTTATTTTTTGCAAAACTCTGCTTCGTGTAGAGGAACTTAATAGTTTCTTGGTTGGTGGTTAGTGGTTTTTGAGGATGGATGGATGGATGGCAAACTAATTTCATTCGTGCATCACCCTAACAGGCAAAGTATTAAAAATGCTGCAAATCGTATCCGTGTTCGGATTCCTTAATGTGTGTTCAGCGAGAAAGCAGAAATTATGGGAATTGTATTTTGTAAGTCATGCAATAGAAAGTATGGAAAAAAGGATGAAACTTCATAGCGTGATACCAACTTTAAAGTCTTTCGCAACCACAATCTTGATGTGAAATGTCCTAAAGTTGTTTACATTTAAAAATAAGTGGGAGAATATCATTTTCGAATCAAAATCCTGTCAGACGTAATCGCAAGTTGGCTGTAATGTAATAATTAAATTATTTTCCCACGCTGTGCAGAGCACAGCATGTGCTTCAAGAAACCGTGAGCACCGGTAAATACTTCTTGTTTTTCTTGATCAGTAATAACTATTGAGGAATAATTATTATTATTAGCCAAATTAATATTGCATTATCCACAAGATAATATGTAGGGAGGAGGATATATCCTCTGTCTAATAGGTATGTGATTATGATACTCCATTCTAAGGCAAAGCAGAAATTATTAAATCATTAGAAGACAAACTATAGGCGTAGGAACAAAATTACAACTGTACAAGTCTTCAAGCCTACAATACATACTAGGTATGTCAAGTCGCGCTTTGAGGTGTGCGGACAAAAAATAAAGATACATCACATCCGTGACGTATATATATCAAGTTAATTCTGTCGAAATTCGAAATAAATCCAACTCCCTCGTTGTAGTTGATACCAAGCCATAATTTTGAACTGAAAGCCTTATATTTTCTTTCAGACTCGGGTTGCTGCTATGACTTGTTTATGTACACCTGTACAGTCAGAGTCACAGTCAGAGCCACAACCGCCACCACACAACGGAAAATAATATGATCCTTTTTCTTCGTTGTAAATCATGAGGATGTCTGAAGAAGATCAGAAAACGAGACTAGGAGTATACATAAGTCGAAAAGTTTGGTAGCTTGCTCCATTCGACTTGATAAAATAGCCTATGTATGGTTTATTTATACGACGAAGGTGGAATTTTATAGTGATCTACCAGTAAGTAATTCTTTTCCATGGCACACAGTACCTGTTGAAATTTAATATAATTATAAGAGGATTAGAAATACTTGCTACGTGATGGAAACATCCTCTGGCTCTAGTATCATAATTCGTAATTCTATCCTTTATCTGCATCGCTATCCCCAACTCAACCTTAATATTGTATCTGTACGTAGATTTTGGGGGAGTTCAATCCCAGCCTATCTGCATACATCTTCGGTAGAAAAATTCATAGCGTTTAACATAAGACCACGACCAAGACCGAGAGAAAGAGTAGGGCCGCGTCTAAGATCAACACCAAGACCACGACCAAACCACGAGAGGGTATGCAATGGTGGACTGAAGTGCCAGTTCGGTAAAGTCAAGTCACCTGGGATTACTGGCACCAACACAATACAACACAGCACAACATAACTTAGCACAGTGCAGTATCGTAAGCACATAATATTATCATCATGAACTAAATAACGCTGCAACGGATTTGAAGGCTTGAGAAACGCCTCCATCACGCTGTGTATAATTATGACACGATCTGTGAACGTAGAAAAAATATTAGACTTACTTGTATCGGCTTCGACTCCGGCTTCAATATTTCTAAATTCTCAGAAAATTAAAAATTTTACCTTTCTATTCCATGCAATCATGATTTTTTAAGTTTGAATTTAAAAAAAGCTTACGAAAATACCTGCTTATTTATTTACATAGGTAGGTAGGCATTTACCTTGTTTATTGCAGGATATAACTGTCACACGGTTCAAGGGAGACTGGATATCTACCTGCGTCTAATGCATATTCGCAGTATGGTACATCTGTTGTTTAATCGTAAGAAGCGTAGCTTTATCTTCTGTGGTGGGTATGGAATACCTGTGTAGGGATGTGATGTATCTCGGTAAATCCACTTGTTTGTTAATGGGTATTGCGAAATAATAAGTCTTATCTGTATACATACCTACATGCATTATTGACATGAAGCATTTGTGCACTATGCTTGAGTATAAGTGTGGGGTCTTGAACAAGTATGAAGAATGTGTGTAACCAGAAACCTTACTGTATCGCTGAAGACGTAAAACTGAATGCTGTAACAGCAACACTAAAAGCATAATGAAAAGCATGCAACACTATCTCTAGTAATACAGGCATTGCTAGTTTCGCACCTTGGATTAAAGCCGACGTGGTGTATATGGACTGTATGTATGCATGCACAAGTATAATTTAATATTGTGATAAAGCGCAATCAAGTAATCGATATCTTTTTTTACGGGAACGCAATTTACACATCCATTAACCGCTAATGCCATTACACACACCAATCTAACCGTCAATGTTTGCTTTCCCTTCCTTCGAGCCACATACCTCTCGTCGTTGGCTCGGGTACTTGAACATCAACGTTGACCATCGACGTTGGAGACCAGAAACTAATGATAAAAGTAGATTAAAAAGGATTTGCTCCATGTATGTATGTACTTACAGCCTTCCTATAAATCACATTATGGATCAAGTGATTGCCAGTATTAAAAAGGTTGCGGAAGTGCTTACAATATTGTCACTGCTGAATGCATTACGAGTACAAGTCGTCGTAAAATAAGCGATACCGTTGCCGATGCTGATTCCCATACCGATGCCCATGCCCAAACCGACCGTTCATTTATGGAAAAGGAGCAAAATCTATACACGTATTAGCATAGATTTTACAACAGCTGCTAGAGCTATAGAGCTTTGAATAAAATAAAATGATAAGCACGGAGCTTTTAATACAAATATCAAATGACTGGTGTTGCCTTTTCAACACTAAGGTGCTTTTAGAAGTAATTAAAAATTAATACTGTGGTGTGCACAATGTTTGCTGGCACTTTCAAACTACATATTTACGATAGTGTCAACCAAACATAATGACGATCGAATAATAAAATTTTTATATGCATTGGTAATGGGCGGTAAGAATGGAGAGTTGCCGACTGGGTGTCCTGACATAATGTGACATAACACCAACAAGAACAAGTGAAGTATTTTGAGCATGACTGAAACATTATTGCTCTCGGATTGATTGTTTTTCCCGCATTTTTACCATGCACTGTAATGCGTTGCAGAAATTAGTACTGTACCCCTGTAGTTTTATCCAGTTTAATTTAATTTAAGACGGTAGAAATGTAATACCCTTAATATAATTATAAGTACCTACCTACCTACCTTTTCCTACCTACCAGCCTACCTTCCGACGTATGACGACTCCATGGATCGTGTATCGTGTCGTAATGCATTGGTAATTTGCTAACACTCTATCAAAAAAAATTCAGTTCATTAGACCAACCAGACAGACACAGCAGGTGGACGCTATTCCGCACATGATTGATTGGACGTGGAACGAGCCTTCAGATATTTAAAATTCTATTATCCTTGTATAATTCCAGAAAAATATGTTCAGCCTTAAAACACTGAACTTGTTGTTGCTATTTGCCAATATTTCAGCTTTGGCTGTAGCCACCTTACTTGGGGTAGACATACCAAGCCTTAATTTATGGATTGTAATTTGTCCACTTTGAACATTTACTGGTAGAATGCAGGCTGGCATGTAGGTACCTACCTATTTGAATTTTTAAATTAGCCTGTTTTCTCTTAGTCATATTATTACATTGCATTACGATGTCTACCTCTTTCAATGCCAACACAATCATCTGCTTTACTACATCAACATTAGTACCAGTACCAGCACCACCACCACCAACATTAACTACAACAATCAAACCCTACTCACAAGTCACAAGCCATCTATAAAGAGGAAAGAAGAAGAAGATGATGCCAATGGCACACGAACATATATCTTTGAATGCTCATTTCAAAGCTTCAAATTAACTACTACAAAATAAATGAGCAAGTCAAACCAGCATAGGATTCAGAAATTACAGATTCACGGTGACACAATGAGGCTTGTTCAACCTAAAGCACAAGTAAAGTCATAACGATGGAAAACCAAAAGTCAAGTTAAGAGTGTAGAGTCAGAGTCAGAGTGAAACTGAAAGAGACAGGGAATCCGCTGCCTTGGACATAAAATGGAAATGACCAGCAATAATTTTAAATAAAATTCTTTGTTGAAATTTAGTCTCAGCGAGGGTTTGCTTACAAGTCCCTTCCCTGGTGTCAGCACCTAATGCACCGCGCCATGCACCTAACCAACAACCACTATTCCTATATGGCAAATAAGACAATGTTCACTTTAACCCAGCACTTTTTATATCTCTGCATGGGTCACAAGTTGCTGGGATGCTTTATCTTCATACGCTGCTTCGGTATAAGGACAAGGACGGGACGGGTCGAGCCGAGCCTAGATGGAATGGAATAGAGTCCGAGGTGCTTTTGGTTTGGCTTTGGCTTTAACTTTGCCTTTGACTTTAGAAGCCCTTTATCATCCAAAGTACCAGAAAGAGAAAGGAATGCAATTGAATCCGATGGCGAAGAAAGAGTAGAGAAGAATAAAAAGTATTTGTTAATTTTACACGGGTGTAATCACACACGTTATTACATTATCTCAGGCACTAAACAGGAGAAGTGAAAGAGAAACAGATCCCAACAAGGAGATTCACAAAACTGACGCAAGCAAGGATAAAATAAGGAGCTCCATGGGTCTCTCCCTTATGATTTTGTGCACTGCTGGATTTTCTAAGATACCTGGGTACTTTTGATGCCTATTTCAGAAGGTGGAATGATGTGAAGATTAATCATCATCATCAAAATGGAAGATTTATGAAATTTCTTCTTGTCATGCGACTCACGAGCGTCTTGCAATGAAAAAAAACCTTTAAAACATTCACTGTATACAAAATTCAAGCTACAGGAAATTATAAAAATTAAAAATCATGTGCATTACCTTACATGTAAATTGTAAATAGACTACTAAAATGCACATTTAGTATTTAGCACTGTGTAAATAATTGATTATGTTGATTGAAATTCAAAATATGGTTTGAACTGGAATCTTTAAATCTTTGGTCATGTTTTTTAGTCTTAACATAAATATGTATTGCTTGAACTGATTTTACATCACTGCATACCAAATTCCGCATTAAAAACTATAGCTGTCCCGGAGCCAATGAAGCTTCATAGTCATAGCTTTCGCATTTGTCGGTGGTAAATTTATTGGTGGTGGGAAAGCAATGTAGTATTTCTATAGTAACCTGTCGTCGTCCATCTCATGGGAGGCGAACGGCGACGGCAAGTGCAATTACACCAAGCAAATGCATCTGCAAACTTAGGTACATACATATGTGTATGTGATGGTGAGCATGTGAACATGGTCTCGGTTACCTTTGTCCCATGGCTTTCCGTTGACATGCTGTTGCTGTTTTTGTCGTTTTCATTTTCTCTTTGCCCACCCCATGCTTCCCAATCCATACTTAGCATCAATAACCTGACAATTTTCCTCTTCGTATTCATGCACAATGCGGAATGTACGTAGACTACATTTACAGCGCCTGCCTTACCATTTCAGAAAATACCACACACTAGGAATCCTATCACATGAATTACTAATCTACTGCCTACCTACTACATTTGGCATACCTTCTAATCGTAAGTATACATATGCATTTGTAGCACGTAGACGTATACCCTTACACGCCTTTATTTTCAACCTGGTTTTGAAGTTAATGGTAGTAAAGGCGGATCGCTATTCAAACTCCTTCGTCTTATTTGTATGGATGAGCGTTTGTTTTGAATTCATTATGTCTTATTTGTATAATAGAAGATGAAACTGAATTGGTTATTCTCACTCTGTTCTGTTCTCTACTCTGCTCTCGTCTCTCAATCTTCTCCCGAAGCTGATGCTGTGGCTATTCGAGAATGCGAGCAGTAGTAGTATGTATGTAGTTCCATTCCTAAATGACGGACAAAATGACTAGGTCTACACACAGAGCTATTCAGATACAGATTCAGCCCAACGGATAGATGTACTACAGTCGGCACGAACTTACCTCATGACTTCCACTATTCGTCAATTTAGTCTCAAAACTTCAAACTACATTACATTACAGTATGCATATTATGCAGGACAGTTACTGGTCCGTACAAAGTCATCACTTTGCTTTACGTATCGACGGGTCTAAGATTTAACGGAGTGGCGTATACATGTATGCAACCTTCCTATATAGGTATATAGATAGTTCTTCCACGGGAATTGCTCCAACTGAACAACTGAGATTTACATGGAAATCATCAAAGTTCACATTCTGAATTAAATGTATGAGTCTGAGACAGCCCAGTTGAACACGAAACAGAACCACAACAGACCCAGCAAGTTTAGTCCTGTGTACAAAGGGAAACATGAAATACTTTAGTATTAGTCAAGTCCACGGCACAAAACTCACAACTATCTACACAGCATAACTTCGTCACTCACTCTCGACGCTCGAAGTGAAGTCAAAGTCGGAGTCGAGGAAGATAGATGTTACAGATTTAATGTAATGTAGTTGTTGTATACTTGTCTTCTTCTGTCTTCTTCTCGTCGCTTCCTTCGACTCGACTCGACATGGACTTTTGCCGCGATGTGAGTGGAAAAGTGGAAAATGTAAATTGCTGGTTCGTCTCTCAAAATTACGGTGCATTCATTTTGCGAAAAGATCTTATCCGCTCTTCGATGATCGGTAAAGTATGAAAGACTAAAAGAAAGAGCGCAATTGCTGAATGGGAGCAAGATTGATTGAGATGTGAACGAGATAAGACGGGATTTTGCATGACTTCATGTTGAAAGTTGAAATTAATTTTAAAAAAAGTTTGTTTCATCATTAAACTAATTTACAGTTTTTAATAACAATAATCATGTAGATAAACTGTAATACAAAAACGACGTTCCTACGTATACGTACATATAATTTGTAATTTATTGAGAAATTGAGAATGAGATAAAGTTGTAACGCAGCCAGATGGTCTCCCATTCACTCGCAAGCACAACTCAACTCAGTCAGGGTAGGTACATACGTATAGGTATAATTATATCTGCTTCAGGCTTCATTCCCCGCTCACGTCAAATCAAATGAGAACGAACCGTCCCATCTTTGAATGTGCACTGCATTAGCATTAGCATTAGCAGTGCAGCATCTTAGTGAATGGAATCAAATCAAATCAAATTCAATCCACGGCATGATTGCCAATCTAGATATTTGATCGACATCCATGCGCAAATCTCTAGAATTTCTTGCGTGCTCTCCTGCTTCAAACATTAAACTAGAAATTGACAATTGCCAACTCGAGCTCAACATTTATATTACCTAATTATCCTTTACTACCCAATCATTTAGTTAACTTAGTCAGATTGTCCGGTCGCAAAAAATTTAATCGAATTCTCTACCACGTACTTCTTCTTACTTGATAATCTCCATTAGTGACGTGACGCTCGTCTTTCCCCTTCCTTCCCATCTCATTCAAAAGCAAAACATCCTCGGAGTCGGAGCACTTCTCACAAAGTACTTGCTATAAGGCTATAAACAAATCAAAGAAAGACAGCGGCACAGAAAAACATACACGTACGCATCTTATTCGGGAATCATTGCGAAATTTGAAATTAGCAAATTCCCACCTTCTTCACAAAACATTAATTCCCGTCAACGTTCTGAATTGGAATAGTTAATTTTGTAAAATAATGAATTATTGGGAAAAGCAGAGCCTCAAGCAGTGCAAAAGCTTTTACCCAAATCTAATATTAACCCACATACGTAACCACATATACATAGATAATTTAAGGATATAAAAAACTGTTCTATAGACTGTTAATCACAAGCAGACTATAGGGAATTGGATTTAGATTCGCAATCGCAATTCACAATTCAGAGCTTCTCCCCGCAGCATCTTCATGTATATCCACAACCTTCATATAATTATACAGGGATATATCTAGATACTAATAGGAGCCTGTGTCACTTACTTGTAACGAAGCAGTGTGTGCGAGCAGTTAGCATAAAGAATGTAGATTAAATAGCGTGGATAAGAATGGGATGGTGAATTGATGTGAATTACAATGGTGAAATGGAAGATGGGCAGGCGGGTAGATGAGATACATACAGATACGGAGTAGTTTGATGATGGTGTGAAAAGTAAAGTGGGAGTCGAGGGAGAATGAGAATGAAATGCGATCAGATGTGTGGTAGTTTATTGAATAGCGATTTATCACCTTGTTTTCGACGGTAATCCATCATTGTCTTCGTGTTTACTTAATCCTATTATATGAGCTTGTCTTTCAGATAAGCAAGTCACACAAGAGAACCAAGAGCCATAGGACCAGAACCAAATCCAGCACCGACGCTCCAGCCAGACGGCGAGTCTCTCCGTGGTCCTGTCTTCCAGTTCTGGTCCTTTTACAGCGTCTCATCTTCCACAGTATCTCACACCAACCAAACATCTCCCTAATATATCTAGGTACAAGTACTAGGGTATATGCACCGGCTATATATAAATTCAACTCCGCTTCTCCTTCCATAGTTGATAGATAGCATCAGCATCAGTTTCCCGGGAATATTCTATGGTACTGTATTGTATTGTACTGTGTCTTACTGTTGAATATTAGTAACGGAAAGGGTACAGAGAAAAGTTAAGACTATTCAACGACTGGGAATTATTACGGTGCGATTATTCATATGTATCTCGACATCTCCCCTGACATGATGCAGGGAGGAGGAACACTGTAAAAACGGATGCATCTAAAACGCCAAAAATCCACACTTTTTAGCGTATTTATGAATCAATAAGTTACAGCAAGATGCATTTCAAGTTCACCAAAAGTGCATCTAAAGCTCAACTTGCAGTTCAAGGTGCATTTAAATGCGCTTATGATGCACTCAACATGTTTCAAAATTGTTGAAATAAGAAATTTTGAAAGGTTTACAAATAGTTGAAGCGGAAAATTCTGCAATGTTTCGAAAATCTGAAAACTGAAAATCTTGCAGTCCACGATGCGTTTGTGATGTCCCTTATTAGATGCATCTCATAGCCGTTTATTATAATACAGAAGAACATGTGTTTTTTTGCTTTGCAAGCATTTTTTTCCTTTTTTCAGATCGTTTAGTTTTTACAGTGTATTGAGACTTGTACTGAAGCTGGTAATAATTACATACTACACACGTCTCTGTTTACTCTTCCGCTCCTTTATTTCTCTCCTTTCTTGTATAGTCTACCTAAGATTAAAGTAACTTGGCATACCACCTATGACTTGATATTGCGTATACCTCAAAACTGTAAGTACCTACCTATATTCTTAGATTCAACCATGAAAGCATCCAAGACTTTCCCTATTACAATTTATCCCCAGTTTAAACGTAGTTTGAAGGTACTACATAACAGGACATTTTCATTTACATTGTACAGGCACCGGTACCAAAACATCATTACAATTGTACGTTCGACTTGATGAATTTCATGCGAATATGCGAGACGAAGGGGAATGTTGTAAACACGACTTTGTGCAATGCCAGCTAGGTATTTTATTTATTTTCCAAATTATCTTTTTATATGATCAAGGAAAATATCAAGGAGAGTCATATAAAACAAGAAATACAAATATCTTTGTAAAGTGAAAGTAAAAACATCCTTTATTGCGCAAAGAGGGGGTGGGTAATTTCTACATAGCCTTGTCTTATCACAATCAGACTTGGGGAATATGCGTAAACCAATATTTTACAGTACAGTAAGTACCTGTTGTTCCAACTTAATGTTTCTCTACTACTCTCATTCTCCATTCCAGTTCTAGTTCCAGGTTTATTTCAGCATTCCATTTATTTTTAAAATTTACCGTCTGTCTCCATTCACATATTCACATTCTAGTTTTTTCTCCGAAATGTTAGTCAACATGATGAAATGGAGATGATACGGAAAAGAGGAAATAAATATACAGAGTACGTGAGCTGACAGCGAAACACACCATAATCAGCTTTTCGTTTTCGGTTGTTACACATATGTATGTATGTGGACTGTCGCATATTTGCATTGCATGGTATGCGGGTGTACTATGTACATAGGTGTATATCTGAATGCATATGTATGTGTAGTTACCTCCTAAATAAAACCTGATGACATGCGAATGGTAACGCATTTGCGTACGTACATGTAATCAAACAGTTACAGTTGGTAGTACAAATATTGCAAGCCATGGTATGACACGGTAGGGTATGTCATACTATGACACGGAACGAGGAACAGGGAACTGCAAGAAGAAGTAAAGAAAAAAGCAAATCATGGTATTATCTACTATGCTCCCCTTTTTTATTATTACATTATGTAATCGGAACAGGACATAATATACAAGCAATACTTGTATACCAAAGCGGAAAAAAAGATGAGGGGAGTCAGAACGTGAAGCCGAAGACGAAGGCAAAGTAGACGGAGAAGGCGACGACGATACGCGGAAAGCAAGAAATATGACAAAAAAGAAAACAAAGTACCTTTGCATCTGTAGTTGTGTGTGTGCTGTCTACTGTAGAAAGTCAAGTCAGAAATTCAAAAAGCGTTAACATAACTGGCCCGCAGTACTCCTCACACAAACTTACAACATAGTGTATTTCTTATTTCAGACTCCAAACTTTGTCGTTCGCTTTGTTCCCTCGCAGGTTATACATACCTAGGTACACACTATGGGAAAAAGAAGCGAGATAAAAATTGAAGAAGATAAAGATAAAGATGATGCACAGGAAAATATAACAACATTTTCCAAGTTTGCTTTTCTTCCGTTTTTTAGGAATTTATTTTGTCTAGCTAGAGGGGTATATCGTCATCTTTAGTCTTTGTATCTGTATAGTTGCGTTTAATGCGAATGTGTAAAGTTATTATATTTTACGTGCTCCTCATGTCTTTACCTTGGTCTTGGTCTTGGTCTTGGTCTGGAAGCATATTGTGTATCTATTACGGAAGGTGGATGTGGATGAAATGGATACATACCTACAGGACCACCGACAATTTTCGGATATCTCACGGCATGCAATGTACATAAAGGAAGACAACTTATTGTATGTAGGAGGTAGACAAGCATTATTTCTGGTTCTGGTGCTTTTAGACTGAGACTGTGACAGACTGTTAGGAAAGGAAACACTAACCTTCCATCAGCATCTACAGCTCTACGTATCTACAGTTGTACGGTTCCACGGTTCCTCAGTTCTTCAGTCTACATACATTCATTGCTCTCTGTCTAGCCAAGCTGAAATTACGGGTACATGTTGCCTTTGCGTTTTGCCTTTGAATTTCCTTGGATGTTCTGTTGTCTCTGTTTTTTG
Organism: Ptenothrix huangshanensis; assembly: GCA_036851915.1. Taxonomy (NCBI): domain Eukaryota; kingdom Metazoa; phylum Arthropoda; class Collembola; order Symphypleona; family Dicyrtomidae; genus Ptenothrix; species Ptenothrix huangshanensis. The sequence goes on from JAAXYX010001007.1 coordinate 27,656, forward strand.
TTTGACTTTGAACTCTTTTTTCAAAAGATTTTCATATTTTCTG
>JAAXYX010001008.1:0-27694 GCA_036851915.1 Ptenothrix huangshanensis
GTCTCCTGAATAATACTCGTAACAGCCCCACAATTTTATCTCGTCCGATGTGTATTGGATGTATGCACTTTGAAGTCCAGGAGATCCAGGTGTACTTGTAGATCCATGTTTGATGCTTACATTGTCTGCTCCGTGCTGATAGTTCCAATCATGAGTTTCTTCAGTTACCTCAAATCCGTTGTCTAATTCATCTGTTGATTGCGCACCATGAACTTGGTTCTTGTTGAAACTTAAATGAATCGCAAGTACGAAAAAATAAGCACAAACGACAGATTGTCTTGATCTTGAAATGACTACAGAAGTTAAGTTAAACTTTGCACTTGAACTTTGAGAAGAAATGAAATTTCTACGGAGACGAACTACCATTTTTGCAGCGTCCCGTTTCCACCACAAGTTCTTTCAACAATAGTTGAAAGAATAAGATGCAAAGGGTCACGTACGGGGAGAGATTTTACGGAGGAAGGATTTTTTGTCAACGACTGACAACTTACACAGGGTTACTTGCATCTAATTCGACGATTTGGATTTAGCTGGGACTCATAGTATAATTGTAATCACAACGCTTCGTGACAATAGTGCACCACATAACAAATCCTTCCCTCTCAGATAAAAGATGTTTTTTCAACAAATCTTCCAATAACACCGTAATACTCTAATTTCAGGCGTTTCCTGTTGTAGTTTCGATTCCTCTTTCGCTTCGTCTCAATCTACTTGCTACAAAACATGATTCGCCAAACGAGACGGCACAGAATAAAAGGCTGTATATAAGATACAAGATAATAATTCAATAAGTAATAATAATGTAATTAGCATGTTATGCTTGAGCAAATAAAAGCTTTATCCGTATGCGTTGACACATCCTTTATTGTGTAAACTTTGATTATTCGCTTTCGTAGGTAGACAGACGATGCCGTGTTCAATATTCAACTTTCCTATACTTACATAGGTATATGAGGTGCATAATTGCACAAACGTATGTTTCATGGCTTGTTTGGCTGCTTAATATTGTAATTAGTATTGGAGACGCGGAACAGCTTACTCCTAAAATACGTGTACGACTATAACACTGGCAGAGCAATTACCGGACATGAAGTTGACTTCAAATGAAATTATTATATGGGCCATTGCTAGGTATGGGTACACAGAAACACCATTTGGTGACTTTTTTTATCTGGAGTCACATACACCACGCGCTAGCTCTAAGGTTTTACAGATTAAGCAGACTAAATCCGCTCCAAGAATACATTGTTAATAGATTACACTACCGACTATAGACACCGAAGTACGATAACCCGGATAGATAGATGATGCAATATAGGTTTGAAATTCTGAAACTATTAGTAACGAACAAAAATTTTAATTCTGCTGTTCGGAATCTGTTTCAGCTTTGTCGGGTTTATAGGTAGGTTTAGTACCTACTGGATGTTCGTTATACAACTTCAACAGACGTAGTAATGCCCTTGCTATGTCCTATGGGCAAACGTTATTTTTACGTCAGTCAATAGTAAATAAAAATTTACTTTCTGTCGAATTCTAACGAAAGGACCGTTTATTTTTATCACAGACCTCCGTGGAGTTGATACAGTTTACAGTAACTATGCGTAATAACCATATTACTTTAAAAAAGTGCTCAATGAGATTAAAAGACCTTGAAAGATTGAAATTGTAGTGCCCTATACGACGTTATGAGACTAATTAATTTTTTAGTGTGTATTGTAATATCAAAAAACCAAAATATTATTATTAGTCACTCATTTTACATTGCTAAAATTCATATACATGAAATATGTAAATTTGCATGCACCTATGTAGGTACGTGAATTAATATATTATGATGTTTGCTGATCCCTGGATATGGCTACAGTAAATAGAATAATATAATCTGAATAATTTCAAGAATTGAGAGGATTTTTTTAGCTCTGTGTAGCACTAATCGTAAATAGATCTCCAGTACTTATAATTAAATGTATGTGAGCGACTATAATATATTCCTCAACTTAATTTTTGGGATCGCTAATAAGTTATTTTCCGAGTGGCTTTTCAGTATCTGGAGACATTATCCTAGACTTGTAAAACTACTTCAACTGTAATTAGTATTAAAAACTTGTTTATTTTGGTTATGAAGATGATTGTCTTTGTACTATTCAATGCATCGTTGTACCCTAAGAACTTCACCTAAACTCGTGACGTCTCTTACTATTCAATAGTTTGTAACCCCTTTTAAATACTCTATTTGATTTCGCAGCGCAAGTGACACTCCAAAGAATGATTAAAATGTATTTAAAATACCGTAAAACTTGATATAAGAGCCTGCCTCTAAAGATAGTCTTCACTTAAAAGATAGCCGGGGCAATCATGCAGTTGAGTACAAAGAGAGCCTGCCTCGAAAGAGAGCCGGTCTCCAAAGTCTCTCTTATGACGGCTGGTCCCTTTATACAATTCCGTGCGGCTGCAGACTTAAATTCTACTAATTGTAGCTGTAGCTAATAGTTGGAATGGAAATTATTGCAAAGTGGGTAAAGGACGCATGGATTACCGGCTGAGTTGAATTGAAAAACCTTTTAAAGCGAGCGACATTACTGTTGCTTTGGATGGATCCGAAGACACGGAGATTTCTTGTTTTAAGGAAGGAAATTCCTATAATAAATAGTCAATTCGGTGTTTGTGGATAATTATTTAAACAATTTATTACTTAATTTGTCAAGCTTTCATTTGCTCGCTGCAATCTTTGTAATTAGTAGCCATTTGCGTTGGTCCTGATGAAGATTGCAGTGAGCAATTGAAAGCTTGACAAATTAAGTAATAAATTGTATAATTATCCACAAACACCGAATTGACTATTTACTATAAACAACATGTGTGGATGGAAGGAGTTAAAATCAAGGAAATTCCTGCCGCGTAGGCTCGGACATGTTGGTTAACTATCGAGACACTGACAATTAAAATGCCGTTATAAATGAAAATTAAGTAGAAGACGAAGATGAGCTACCTCAAAATGAAGTTATAATTGATAGTGAGTCTGAGGACTAATTAGATTACCATAATTCAGGTGTTTTTCATATTTGTTATTAATTTTTCCGTAATTTATTCTGAGTAATAAAGATTCGAATTGATTAGAATTAGAATGCTTTTCTGGCGCACATTCGCATACCTAATAATAACAGCTGAAGTAGTTTATATTGTTTCAAAATAATTAACATCTATTTCTAGCCCATAAAAACCTAGTTGGTAAAGAGAGCCTGCCTCAAAAGAGAGCCGGCCTCGAAAAATAACCGGGTTCAATATTTACAATGATAGCCCGGGCTCTTATTTCAAGTTTTACGGTAGTAACCATGCAATCAATGAATACCCAAAATCGCTATAATAACTCATGAACCGAGTGAGTATGGTTTATGTTTTTCGCACAAAAAATGCTTTGAGAATTATGGTGAGACACAACAAATCATTTAGCATCTTTTAACACCATCTTATTTATAATAATAGACTATGGTTCCACTGGATTCATCAATCATGTATTGTTTCTTATCCTACAGATGCAATAAGGAAGCAGTACCGTACCAAAGTAGAGATTCCCTTGAAAGAATTTTATTGCTTTTAGGTGGTCCGTTTCATTAGGTGTTTCAGTTTAAAGTCCTATTTAAATAACTTTATTATTGTATTAAAATTGTCTCAAACTGCAAGTTTTTGTTGACGTTTCAAATCGCTACTTTCTGGGTTCATATCATGCATAAAATAATGAACTGATAAAGTTCGCTCAATTTCAGCTAAATATTATTGCGACTAAAATCGTCAGACAGATCCATTTCGCCATGTATTTAATTGCACAATAAGTAAATTCACTGCAGATATGCCTCCTTAACTACACCTTTTACTCAATTCTGTCATTGTTCATATTCGTAGTTAAAATCATGAATGAACTTAAAGCCAGAATGAACAACGAAAATTCATTTGAAATATCATCTTAAAAGTTAGCGAGAGAATGTTCACGGCTTAAAAGTTACATGTGTAAATGGCCGTTTTATGCTTTCATGGCTTGTAGTACAATTTCAGGCGATTGAAATCTGTAGACGAAATCTCTACTTTTAAGTTGGAGTACATTTTTTTATTTTATGCGATCTACATTATAGACGCGCAATACTATTACTTCTACTGCCCCTAACCCAAGTTGCGTTAGCAGTAGTAGCGAGATATTGTGGGCGTCGCTATTAACGTATGTATATCTATACTTACTATTAGGATATATTTAACACGTGGGTAATAAATTCCAGCTTTTAATAAAGCCTAAACTGCTTGCTCTTTGCTCATCACCAAAATCTAATGGCCACACCGGAATGTCCCACGGGTCGTATCAAAATATGGCGCACCGGTGCACAACAGTCTCTATTCAACTGTTAACTATTGCTCGGGTTTGTAATGAAGCAATTTTATATCTACATTTTTTGTATAGTGACAAAGCAGGATGCATTCGAGTTATTCTGTATAACGCCCTCAAATAAATTATGTGATTCATTTCACGCAAGACATGGTAAAATCCATGATAAATTTTAATGGAACAAAATTTCATTCATAGGATTTATTGCACTTGTAACGTTAGCGAAGCGACTTATTTATGTTGAATACACGTATTAATTAGCGATTAACACCCTTCGCAATGCATGATTCTATACTTAACCGGAAATAATGGGTTTTCCCCTTTTTATAACCCTACAATTGGTAACTGCGACAACCAAGCCAGCAAACGACATATTTAAATATAACTAGTTCCTAATACTAATACAATAACATAGGTACTGCAAATGTTGGGAGATATTCTCCTTTGATTCTGAGAAACGTGAAATGGCATCCTTCCATACACCAATGCAGCTATGGTAAAAAAATCTTTTACTAATAAATACATACATACACATAATAAACTTCAGTCAAAATGTCTTTTAAATCGATATTAGTAAATGTGAGCACACATATATTTTAGTGTAGTAATTGTAATGGTATTCATTACTTATTGTTTAACATCTCCCACCTAACTGCAAGCTCGCGTTGCAGCTAAATAAATTAAAGTTTCGTATTGACAATGGTCATGTAGTTATTAAATCATTTAAACCTTATTGTAGACACCTAATAGTGGCGAACCAGGCGAACTGATTCCATTCAACCAGAGATTCTAGTAACTACAAGGAAAAACTGACCATCTTATTTTAATCCTTTAAAATCCCAAGTAATACGTATTTTACATGCGTGTGCATTCTACCATCAAAGTGCATCCAAACTAAAATTTCAGTATATTTTATTTATGGGAATGAGATTAACAATGTTGATCTCATCTTCAGTGTACTTTTGATGCCTTCAACCTTAAAATTTAGATGAGACTTGGTAGAGTGCACAAACTATTTGAGCTGGATGCCACCCGAATTAATAGCAAAATATAAATTTTGCCATAAAATTTCAAAAATGCTCAAATAAGATTTATAAAGCTTGCTTTTACTGGGAACCATTCATATTCATATTTATTCCTATTTATCATCAGTTAGGTAATATTCCTTACAATCCCAGCCGAATACAATTAAGGAGACTATATAAATATCTTGAACAAAGTTACGAAAATCATTAGTTAGTGTTGACGCAAACATCAAGCGTCAAACGGTACGTCAGTAATAACAGCACTACGTCTGACGCGAGGTATTTAAAGTATCTACGTACAATTCACTTTGTTGGCAGTAAAATACGGTGAGCTAATACCTACGGGCATTTAACTTGCAAAGTTACGTTTGTAAAACACACTGAATAATCCTTTACATACGCTTATGAACTAAACAATAGTTAATTATGTGTTCGTTCAGTAATCATACAATAGGGGTCCGCAATATCTTTGTACAGATGTTGCACACACATATTGCAAACCTCTGGGATTTAGCGATTTCTGCACTAGACACGAAAGGAACGACTTGAAAATGTCTGTAGCATATTAAAAGCAGTCAAGCTATTTTTAATGATATATTACTCAAGGTCAAGGTATATGAAGGTGAAGCTGTAATGATTTAGGAAATCCGTAAAGAGGGTAAAAAAGTGACTCACTATCGGTGTTACTCAACATGGTGAGCTCTACCTATTGTAGGTGTGCCAAGATACGATTGGCTTGTAGGATTACTTGCTAAAACTCGGAATATCCTTTATTGCAATTACTGCTATCTAGCATACATACCTAGGCAATTAGTCTACAGTCTTCAAACGCTTTCGCAATATACTTAGTTTTTGTCTCTGGCAATCTACAAGGAATTCATGTTTTTCCTCTGGAAGTATGTACACACATAGTAATTAATTCTAATTCAAGGAAACTACACTCTCACTATGTGCCTCGTACTCTTAATCAACGTAGTAAAAATAGTGATAGGAAATAACCCAATAATAATTGAATTAGCTCATATTTACGGGTGAAGCTTTCAATAATAGGTTGAAGTTGAAGTAGTATGGCGTCGGTCTTCAAATACTTCATCAAGCACAATCACAATCTAGGTAAGCACAAACTAGCAATAATAAACTTAATCAGCACAAAGCGGATACTACACTCATGGGGTTTTACCTATAAGTAGTTGATATGTCCCACGGGTCGCATTTCACAATTTTGCCAGACCACAAACCGACATGCAGTGTCAATATAAAAACAAATGCATTTCCTCAGCGCTCTCTGATCCGATTAGGTAAGAATAATAGATTACATATTGCCGGGACTCGTAAAGCTTGTTCCTTTGGTTTGCACTTCCAGTTGTAACACAATCATCGTGCAGTGAAGTAATTTTCATTAGCTATCAGAATAAAATGTTATCATCGTAAATAACTAGTACCGTAACACTAATATTTATTGCCGGAAGGGAAATGCTTCACAGAGATATTAAACGAAAGTATAAAAAGTGCAAGGTTCATCCGTAAAGTATCGTATCGTAAAAAATCAACTACGTGTATGGTAGAAGCATGCGGAATGTTCCATAACACTTGATTTAATACCTACTAAATTAAATCCTATGCATTTTACTTTTATTGCCAAAAAATTAGATTTCCTTCTGACCTCTGACTGGCTCTGACACAGACATAGGACGATCTAACTCGAATAATATAAGCAAAAGTCCAAAACTAGCTTGCTCTTTCGTTACTGCAAGTGTGGGTTCAAAACAAGATTGCAGCAGTTTTACGCTTTTTAATACGCGCTACGAGAATGACTTTTACACAAAACCGTTTGAATTCAAACAATCTCAGAATATGTATAATCAGTATAATGAGCGGGTGTAATCTCATCTCAGAGAACATTTCAATGTTAGGATTTTATTATAGTGAAAACGTAGGGCTTCATAATTGTGCACAATAAATTAAAAATTAGACTTTCGGCTAAAATGTATTTGTTACGACTTGGTGCCGGACTATTTTTACTACATTCCTATTAATTAATGCTCAAAAAAAATGCAAGAGCGCAAGCAAAAAAGTAAAAGTATATGTATAGGTACAGGTACGTACCTACATAACGTTGTTGAAGAGTAAAAATGATGCGATAACACCCGTGCTGAGCTTAACGAATGCTCAACTGAAATAACATAAACATTCTGCTTAAGGGATAAACAGCGGGTTTATAGTTATTTTTCAGTCTTCAACGACCATGATTTTGGTAGTGCTGTCATAAAATAATGAAATAGTAATTTTTTATTGTGCGTTTTTATAGGAGAAATTATAACTGTTATTTAATAGTAGAATTCAAGATCTAAATACAACAATATCAAAAAATATAAAAAAAATCATCTCAAAAGTTGCGATTTTACGAAATTACTAAAATTCTTCAAAAAGCACGATACGGCATACGAATTATTCCATTATATGTTAAAACTGCTTTTTTAAATGTATTGTAATTATTTCCTTTCTCAAAGTCGGCACTTCGAAGAATTTTCGAATTTCACTTTCGCTCACCAGAATTTACAATTACACCCAACATTGCCCGGGATACCCTACTGTTCTCCCCAGGCAGGGGTCAGGTCGCCAATCTATCTAGGTAGCCCCACGTGAGATTGTTTACATATTTTTTACAGTAAAAATAATTAAAAATAATAATGACATTTTATCAATCTACAATCATTATTAAAGTAAAGAACAGACGGACGACAAAGGTGTAAAACAAAAATGACCTGCAAGTAAAAAAAACAAGCAAACAATTCCGCATTTTGCTACCTAGAGAGACGGCGAGCAAAGCAACAGTCAAGCCAGATATCTTGTATCAAATAAATGATGCATCGTCTTCATTTGAATTTTGGATTTTTATTTTTCGAAGTGATTTACTAATCTCTGAATTCTGAATCAAGCAAATCAAGACCAAATCAATAATACCTACAAACCTACAACATAAAAGCAAAAGCTGTTTCATACAGAAAAAAGAACGGGCTATCACACGCAACACTCATCCTCATCTACTACTTCCCCCAAAAAGAAATATTTAAGCCCGATTTTCGAAAAGTGGACGAAGTAAGAAAAAACGATGAAAATGGGAAGTAAGTTGGTAGGTACTAAGGCTAAAAGTAAGTACGTACGTGGTGTCACTCACGTATTATGATCCAAAATTGAATCATTTTATAGCTATAGCTTGTGTAGTAAACGTAAACCTAACATAATGGTCTAATGAGAAAGGAAAAATCCTCGTACTTAGTGTTAGTTCGTAGTTCGTACCCACACAGCTTGTTGTCATTCGTTGTAGTCGTAGTATGTACATAATGTAGGTAACAAGGTAAGTAGATATGCATACGAGAAATTACAATGTTAGGATTTTTATGGAACTTGTCAGCAATCAATATCAATATGATTTAAACATTTTAACTGTTATGTTGACTGTTTTGACTTTTGATTATGGGTTGTGTGAAATTTGGAAACTTGTCCTACTAAATCTAATCTCATAAAAGCATTAACCTCGGTTTACCTCTAGTGTGAACTGAGAGTGAACTATAATAATGGTATAAGTAGGGAATTATGTATACAAAGTAAAAGTGACTCGAACTCGTGCTACGCTACACGTTACGTTACACGTAAACACAAAACGGAATGTAGGACTGTATACAAACAATACAAGGACCAAGAGGAACAACCTGTCTGCAATCACGTATTGCATTGCAAGCAAGCGAATTCCTTGGTAGATTATTTTCTTCTGGGTAGACGGAAAGTTTTATATAAAGTTACTTAAGTGCGCAGTGCCTCCACATCCACAACCACATTTCCACATTGTACATCCAGCAAGTAGGTTTATATGGACCAGGCATTATAGAAACAACGTGCTAACACTGCTAACACTGCCAACGCTACCACCATTGCATTGCAACTGCTAAAGACCCGAAGACTCTCATAAAGTATATAAGTTACTGGAAAGAATCCCATTACCGTCGTGAATCGTATCTTCCGTTCGGTTTTCGGTTTTTGAAGAGGAAATCGCAGTTTAGTTCAGACCGTTGGATAACAAGATAGAAACCGAGACCCGGGTTGTGTAGCATTCGGCGAGGTGATAGGCACGCAGTATAGATAGAGAATGATACCCGTATTTCCCTATAACCTCATTCAACATCAACACCGACACTTCCTTCCCTATGACTTCATTTCTATGAGAAGACACAACGACAAAGACGCAAATTATATTTAGAGATAAAAAATCGAAGTTTTTCAACTTAGCTACATTTGTAGGTTAGGGAATTACAAGTAGAATATTATTTTTTACAATTTATTACTAGGAGTTGTGTAAATTAAGTGGAAATAAAGCTGCAATCATGCATGCCTTAAAGAAATCCAATCTCATTTCGCTGGACGTAGTTCGGAATAAAAGTATTATTTTCAGTTCAAATAGTCTAGAATATATTTCCAAAAGAGGATTTCATAATACCGGAGAGTTGTCTTGTTTGAATCCAGTTATTAGTAGCCTTAATAGAAGATTTAAGTATGAAAGTACGACGGGTAAAGCAGGTGAAGGCTACCCAATTTGCTCTCAAACGACCAAAGATTTAAAACCACGAGATCAGTTAAAAAAAGCTTATGACGACGCTCTCAACTTTTGCCAGTGTAAGTAATTTCTTTATTTCGGTATATTTTTCAATGTATTTGTAGTGACAGTTTGGTAAAGTAATTTGCTTGGTGATTGTATTTATTATTATTTTGAATTTTGAGTGCGATTTTATGTATTTCGTTGTGATATTATAGCTAAAAAATTGCCAGAAGATGTGGATCCTCAAGCAGTATTTGCCTGTAATCGACTTAATCTTCACGACGTTGATGTATTCGGTTTTGACTACGACTATACTCTGGCATGCTATCGATCTGAATTGGAGCACTTAATATATGATCTGGGACGTCAAGTACTTTTGAATACGTTCAAGGTATACTTTTATTGTTATTCTGAAAGTTGGAGTGTTGTAATTGTTAAGTTAAAATATTTTTTAGTTTCTTGTTATTGGTTTTTCAGTACCCAAAAGAAATTGAAAACTTGGAATACAATCCAAATTTCGCTGTTAGGGGTTTGCATTATGATATTCAAAAAGGACTGCTGGTTAAAGTGGACAGCTTTATGCAGATCCAGTTGGGATGTGTTTACAGAGGATTGACCCCTGTTGACGATTCTGAAGTTTTTGAACTCTATGGAAGTAAAAAAATTCCAATGAACTACATCGAGGGTCCGAATCGAGGCAGAAATGAGTATAAAAAAGTTTTGAATTGCGGAAAGAAGTGATGTTTGTTTTGTTACAGATAAAACACTTAGGTCACTAATCAAATGTATTTTATTCATGTAGGTCTCCCAACATGGTTCAACTCGCAGATCTGTTTTCTCTTCCGGAAATGAGTTTACTGTGTAATATCACAGAATTCTTATTCCAGAATGGTATTGACTTCTGTCCAGAAAGCCTGTTTCGCGATGTGAAGGTAATAATGCAGTGTGATAGTGTACTATGTGCAATGCCTTGTTTGGAGACTTTTGTCTGTACAGAAGTTCGAAAACTAAACTAATAAATTTACGCCTGTTCATTTTTAGGAATCTATTGCAAGTATTCACCCTACTATGCATCAGATTGTTGCAAAGAATCCCGAAAATTATTTGGACATTGACCCTCTACTTCGAGAATATCTGTCGGTATTAAAAGATGATGGCAAGAAACTATTTCTAATAACCAATAGTCCATATCATTTTGTGTAAGTAATACCTAAATCATAAGTATTTCTAACGCGTACAAAGGCAAACTTTATTAAATATAACACTTGACACTGTCCTCCAACGAGGGTAGACTAAAAGACTCAGTATACTTATCATATCCTTGTTACATATAACATGGCACTGATTTTTGTTGAAGTTAAGGGGAAGTATTTTTACATATTATGTTGTACTATAACACATTCAATATATTCTGTGAACATTTTACGTTACAGCGATAGGGGTTTAAGCTACATTCTTGGGGAGGACTGGACTACCTTTTTCGATGTCACTGTTGTTAGTTCTCGAAAGCCGCATTTCTTTTCGAACGAACGAACTCCGTTCCGCTTGTACGATCCAAAAATCGATGCGCGCCTATGGGACCGGGTAACTTCATTTGAGCCAGGAAAAATTTATTACGGAGGAACTCTGAAGCAATTCCAAGCATTAACTGGTTGGAGAGGAGACAAGGTGTTATACTTTGGTGACCATCCGTACAGTGATCTTGCTGACGTTACTCTAAATCATGGTTGGAGGACTGGAGCTATCATTAGGGAATTAGCTGTGAGTTAACCTGTTACTTTGGTGGATAAAACGCTAATAATTGCCTGTTTGAATGCATACGGTTATATTTATGTGCTGAATTGTTTCATTTATTTACAGCACGAGATTGAAACTCTGAATACTCCGGATTTCAAGTATGCAATGAATTGGTTACAATTTTTGACATCACTTTTAGAATCTTATCAAGATCTTGACGATACAAGTTGTGCAGATGTTATTCGAGATTGGCAAATAGAAAGAAATGAAATAAGGTAAAACCAAAAACTATAAGAATTTGTGTACCGTTAATGGTATCTTTGATCTATTAATTATACACGGAAGTACCGTCTAAGGAGCCAAGTTAATTGAGTTACTAAAGCTATGCTGTGTTATTAGAGGTATGATGATTTCGTGTGGTAAAGAACTGTGTTGCCTTTCATGGAACATAATCACCGGTTGTTTTAATTAACAACCAAAAATTGTTGAAACTGTCCCTTACATGCCTTTTGATGCTAGGGTAATACCCGGTGAGGCCTCACGTTTCAAAACTTCTGGTTGATAGAGTCCTCCACTACCGCTACTATAAATATTATAATTACTAATAATAATGTATAAATAGTGCATGCAGATGAGCGCAGACACTTACGCTTGGTAGCCAGATATTTGGCTTACTAGGAGATAACTGGCTAAACTTCCAGGTCGTTTTTGTAGAATACAACTTTGTAATTTTGTGTGTAATCTGCAATGTAAATACATATCGGCATGACTAGGACTAGAATTTCTATAATCAGGAAATCTTTCTTAAAAAATTCCAAAAGCAAATCTTAACCTAGTATTCACTGATTTCGACATTTACCACTGTTATTATAATGCAGATTGACTCTAAAGGCATCAGTGAACTGCGGACAAAACAGTTTTTGCTGCAAAAACTAAACAAATCAAGTAACAAAATTAGGAGAATTAAAACTTCAGATCGCTCTTAAGAATTTCAGCATCCAGAGAATGGTCTTATTGAAAACCAATTATTTACGTATATCATTACAGATTTTCAAAATCGAATAGCCGTACACCCGACAGTTTGCACTCTACATTTGATATTTTCGTTTTCCGGTGTCAGACTAATAATACGCTCAGTCAGGAAATTTTAATCATTGTCAACAATAGGTTGAAGCAAAGTATCTTTCCACTTCGTGTCAATAAAATTCAGTGCATGGACAAGATGTATACCTGAAGCGTACTGTACAGATTTTGATCCGAGACTCGGTGGCAATTTTGTTCATTTAAAAAAACCATGTTTTCGTTAAAGTAATTGCAACAACCTCCTCGAAAATGCATTAAGTTCAGATAGAAACGCAGAATCACGTCCTAGCTACAAAATACAGAAAAGCAAGTTCCTGAAATAATTACCACATGTCAAAAATCCATTAGACATGTACCCTTCAGCTGCCTTTGTTAACGATTTCACTTTAATCTTTGATAAAGCTTTCAAACTGCATTCATTAAAATAAAAAAAATAAAAAAACAGAGTCAGCCTCGTAAAATTCTTTTCTTTAAGTCCGTAACAATAGATCCTTAACAATAGAATTTTAATGGTACCAGCTAATTTATTGATTTTTGAAACGTGGCATTTAAGGAATTTGAGGAACTTCATGTTACATGTCCTTAAAAATAATACCTCGTAATTAGATGGTCTAGTGTCTAGTCAACATTTTACTTAATTATACAAAAATAATTCTGCGTGAAGAATTTTCTGTTTGCAAATAAAAAGCTATTACTTTTATACCTAGGTTGTTTGTAAATTCTCAGTGTGGAAAATTAAAAAACTTGAAATCTTCTCTACTACTCTTAAAGGAGCAATAACTAATACTACATATTTTTCTATGTTGTAGGAAATCTACAAAGAAGATATTCAATCAGCAGTTTGGAAGCATGTTTCGTACTCATATGAATCCAACATATTTCTCCAAGCGATTATTTCGTTTTGCCGACGTCTACACATCCTCTGTGACAAATCTTCTAAAATATTCAGTAAGGCATACTTTTTACCCACGACGGGGAGCTCTGCCACATGAATACAGATCATGGTTCAACTGAGGCATGGAAAAATAAATGTCTGCTAATATGGATCCCCGGAGATAAGAGAATAAATCGAATTCTCTATTTACTAGTTGGCTTCAGGCTTAATAGTAATTCACCGTGAACGCAGGGCTGCCGTACTTTAGTTCGGGCATCGTAGTTTCAAGGAAATCACGGTGTAAGTATAAAGCTTACTACTGGTGGAAGTTATGGATGTGAGATGTGATATGAATACAGCTATTGACGACACATCCGTTTTTAGATTGGGCGGTATCCGTAGATTATGTTTTACATTGTATTAAAAAAAAATAATCGGTTCCAAAACTGTGAGCTGAGTCAAAAAGAGCTACGAACAACAGTCCAGCTACTTGGAGTTGGGTGGGTAGTTACAACAAAAATTGTTTTGATCTATTTGTTGGTAAATGATAAATAGTTATAGATTTTAGATTGTACTATGGAAGGAAGGGCCTGCCCGGTAGTTGCGGTATAGAAACAATCCTGGCTTTGTTGTTTTGAAACTATTTTTAGTTGACCTAGATGATAATATACTTATATTTTTACTGATTTTGAATGGCAAAATGTAAATTGGTTATTTTTGTAAATTCAATCAATTTCAATTTAAAAACCATCTAGATCTTAATCTTAAGTATCGCTTATTGTTTTAGGGAATATTACAGATGACAATATGTGTATCGCTTAGTTAAATCATTGAGTAGTTTAGTAAGTATAACCTGTTCCTCTTATAAAATGTTTCAAGTAATTCTAATATAATTCTAATTACGTATGAGTATATATACGTTTTTGTGTTCAGGTATTAATACCATAGGAAGTTAAGATGCAGTGTATTGATCGAAGGCAGTTTGGGACTAAAAATTGTACTCTTTTCTGACTGTTATAGTGCAGAGTTCGGAAAAATGCCCATGTATTCATAGTCTGAATTTACTAGTAGTTACATAAATGTAAGGAGCAGCACAAAGAACGATAAAATATTGTGATTACAAACAATGTAATCACTACTTGGAAAATAATGTTTGGGATTTAGAGTGTACAATTCGTACATTTTATGAAAATCGATTTGCGAATGCATGGCCACAGTTTGTTACACTGATCTTGTGATAAATGTGAATACTACCAGTCAGCTTCTGCGCTGCAAGACTAGATTTTAGCCTTCGATTCGTCGAAATCATGTACTTTAGTGCACCAAAATTTACGCTGGAGTTTCCTCATTAATGCAAAACGACTGATGTGTAATTTTTAGAATTATATTTTCATTAAGGCAAATTCCACAATGGACAAATGATATGCTTGTGTATAGCTGTTAATCTAAATAGACTTTAAACCGGATACACGTCGCGCGAGTTAAAGATCTTGTTTCTAGTCCATGATTAAGTATAACAGGCATGGGACTAATACTGCAAAATGTAAATGTCCGCAATTGGAGATTAATGGCAATAAATATACTTAGATCATGCATTTTCTGGTTTATTTTTTAGCTCATTTATTAACGGCGGCATTCAAACTTCATCGACGAGGAAGTAATAATTACATCACCCTCCCTCTCGTTCACGTCCATACCATTCATTTGTCATATATCCGGTTTCATTTCAAATTGCAATAAATCCAAGGGTCGAAGTATATTTTATTGAGTTCATTCTGTTTACTTTGCTACGTAGTTCGGCCTGATTAATAGTGAATTTATGTCATTAGCGAATAGCAATGTGTCACTTATAAACACTTGCTCCTGAAGCACACGCGTGTAATATAAAAACCAGCAGCCTCCTTGCTACTTTTAGGATCCAAATGTTTTTATGTTTGACAAAAAAGATTGAAGTTACAAAACTCCTAATTGAAATTATTGCTAAAGTACATTCAAGGGTGCAACAATCAAGGTAATGGTACATTTGTTTAAATACTATTTAAATAGTATCGAATTTGACTTCTGACTTAAAGTGTTGACTAATCTCACTGCCTAGTCATTTTTGTAAACACGTACTCTTTGACTAGTGTTGACAAGTTGAGACTTAGGGTTGTAACTTGTAACAATGTTTCCTTCGTGGTTCTTCTGCCCAGCATTACATTTGTCTACGACTGCGGTGTACAGTTGTCAGCAAGGTGGGTTCTATCTCCCAAACCAGCTGTATACCAGTACCACTTGCTAATTATAATACGATCATTCTTCCGTAAAATTGTTGTGGTAATAATGATCGTATTGAAAATCATTTTCCTAAGTTGAAGTATGCAACGGAGATAAGAAAGAAGCTGCTGCCATACAAAACAATGCTACCAGAGTTTACACAGAGAATTCGAAGTTGCAGTTATATTCAATTTTCTTTATTCATTCTCAATAATGGTTTTACATTTGCTCTAATAATATTGAATAAAATAATTTCGAAGCCGGGTAATTTAAAGTTAAACGTATAAATATTCAACAGATACCGGTACATATTGGTTTAAGTACTTGTGGTACATGTCTTAGGCTTTTAACCATCATGTTAAAAATATATATTATTTAAAATAGCATACGAATTATTTCGGTGAACAATTATAAAGTGTATTTTCCACGAATCCATTAAGTTCTCTGCACTAAAGCAAAATAGATAGAAAATGATTGTAAAAAAGTAATCTGAATTGCAGATGAAAATCCCACGGTTTCCAAAATCGATGTTTTTGATTGGGAATCTTTTCCGTAAAGTATCACAGGCTTTTAAAGAAATTACATGAAGGGATTTAGCTTTGTAGCTTAATGCATGATAGTACAGTAAGGTTAGGCTTTGCTTCTTTAATAAGAATAATTTCTACAAGCCACCATCAGATCAAAATTAGTAGATTGTTTCAATTTATCCTCGACATTACAGAGCTTACTTACATACCGTAAAACTTCTAAAGGAAGCCCGGGCTTCCATTGTAAAAATTTACTTTTCCTCCCTGCCATCGTAGTGATTAAACATGGGATTTGACCTGGCTACCATTGGAGACCGGCTTCCTTCAGAGACGGGTTTCCTTCAAAAGTTTTACGGTTTTTATATTTATATATACACATTCTAAGGGGTTCCTTATCATAGAATGTAGAATGCTATTACACTGTGGTGTCTGTGTCTACAACATATAGGTACATACTTTGATTCTTAAATAATACTGCGGGTAAATATAATTTTACATAAGTTTTGGGTTTATTTTCCTAAGTTCTTGTTCACTACGTATTCTATTTACTCCATTTCTTGTGTTCTATGTAGTGATATTTTCTCAAATTTTGTATTACTATTTACTTACTATTCCTGCTATAGAGGAATACATCCGTATCTGCAACCACTGCAATAAACTTACCTTGTCGAATGTGCATTGTGCATTACCTGCACCAACAATATCGATTCTGAACTACTGCACTGCTTTAGCCTTCACCTGTGCTTGCGTCCTGCACGCAAATATTGAGAGCGAGGTCGGAAACGACCACGTAGCACTGGAGAGACGCTAATCGTAAGTAGCAATTAGCGATTGTAGTATGGATCTGACCTTTCGAAATTACGTGTGCACTTTATATAGTTTATTGTGATTTAATAAGATAGGCTTATTACACAACACGGAAAAGGACAGAGGAACGTCCCTTTACAAACTTAACCTCTATGATAATTAGTTGGTGTAAACTGCAATATTAGTTACATTCAAAAGTGAAATGAAAGCATAAAAGTCAAATTTTGGATTTACTTGATATTAAAGACAGGCATAGTTGAGATAGTTTGCACACTGCTGATGTTATAAAAGGGTAATAAAACAGCTACAATTCATTACGCACTATGCCACGAGATTATTGTTTAGACGCATAAAAAATACTACAAGGCTACAACCTACAACCCAAATCCAGCTCTACGTCATGGGTGGTACAAATGTGAAAATCTTAATTGAGGTGGTATGGGAATTTCATTCAAATTGCGAATGAGTACATGCAGCTGCTATAAACAAAGGCGCTGTGTGACGATAGTTGGAAGACGTTATTAGCTATAAGCCGATTAAGTAGTCGTGAAAATTCGCAGCCTATGTGTCATAATATACGATGTAATTGAATGGATACATACATACGTAAGTAAAATCTTACTAGAGACTTTTACAACCTAATAAGATACTGTTGATAGAGTATCCATCTAATTAACCATAATTATCCATGATCAAAAGTCTTATAAGTGTAGAATAAATTTACATGCAAGCAGTTTAGTATCGTGATACTTTCCAGCATTACGATGAAAATGCGTTTTTTGCAACAAGTCTGCAAGTATGTACTAGTTGAAACTACATACAACATTACTCTCCTCTTCCTTAGCATTTTTGATAATTTTTATCTTTATCTTTTAAAGTGTAGCATATCTTGTATTGGAATTCTTCTTGATGGTAATGTTATGGTTTGAATCCATTGGTTAATTTGCTAATGCAATTGATACACATTATGTATTATATACTAATACATAGCTAGTGTAAACCATTCATTTGAGAAAGGTTAAATTCGATCTCATGTGTCGTTGTAGTTTGATAACCATACAGATGCTCGGTGATTAATAATTCGTATGAAAAAAATTTTGTGAGTAATAATATATAATTGTGCACGTTGACAAAAAACTGAAACACATTATTAGTTCAATACTATTGCGTTTACCACGCCAGGTTAGTTGATAAGTATGTATAATAGAACAAATCGTATTATGGGATAAATACGTATGGGGTAATACACCGTGGATTTTTTTGCGAAAAAAAACTTTAATTGTTCTCGTCTGAAAAAATCACAAAACTCAATATATCATGTATATAAACGTAAACATACGAGCCACACTTAACACTACTCAGTATTTTGGCTAATCTAGCATTACATATTTGTCACTGAATATAATAATTCGGGTTTAACGTTTAACGCTTTGTGAGATACCAGAGCACATAAAAATAATTTTTTGAAGTGGGCCTGGAGTGGGAAATCAAATGTTTGGTTTAAAGTACATAGATACTAACCGTCGAGCTACTGTACTTGGCTTAAATTTAGTGTAGTTTGTTTGCTGTTATAACGAAGTTAACTGTGTCGTTTCATTATATATAGGTATGTACGCGTGAAATTTAAAGTTGGAAAAAATCTAATCTGCGCATTTCGCTTCTACCAACTGAAAGTTCTACTTCGTAACAGCAAAGCAATGACACATGGTGACAAGGCATGGTGTTCGTAATTATAATTAAGTATAACTTACTCCCCTTGATTTCGAAAAATAATTTCTAAATTGCTACAAATACATCAATACTACGTGTGTGTAAAGTAATACTTACAATTCTGCAATATTGAATTTCGTACTAAATTTTATTAACATGCGTGTTGTAGAGTAAGACACCGTAATTTAAAAATATTGAAGCATGCAATTTCCTATTTTTCCTCAAGCATGTGTATCTTTCAGGAATAATTAGGACAGAGAGAAATTGACTGTAAATAGATAATAAGTTACTACTTTAAAGCGATTCAAAATAATTTACTCGCACGATACTCTACCTCTAGCTCAGATTTCCTACCACTGTCCTAGACTGTTATTTATCTATCTGCTTGTAGGAAAATAATAATGTCGATCTTAATCCATCAAAACTATATTACAATATAAGAAGCGAAAGAGACCATTATACGAGAACTACATAACTCAACTCTCACCGATGATTTTCAAAAAATAATCAGTATAAATTATAAATATAGTCTTCGTTGATTTCGTATTAGGAAACAGACATTATTGTTGAAACAATAATGAAACAATAATTATACACTTGATTAATAATGTAAGAAGGTACCTATTGTATTTAATCGTGTTACATAGTAATAATAACTGTAGGAATAATTATACAATCTTAGCGTTGATTTTCTGATTAAATATTAACCCCGCCAAGGTCGTTATTGTATCTTGTAGTGACATAGTCAGCGGCTATCGAGAGGTCGCGTAACGACTGCTGGAGGCCATTCAGATGGTGGCGGAATGAGTCGGCCATATGCTGAGAATATTCTTCTTCTCCCTCTACGCCAGAGTCTTCGTTTAGTTCAGAGAATTCTACAAATTAAAAACCAAAAATTGTATTACATGTATATACATGTTATTTTACACTGACCGAATTATTCTCTGGCATTGCTTAGAGTCTTTAAGATTTCATGAACTTAGATAACTTACCAATATCACTGGCGGATGCAGAGGACGCAGTTGAGACCGTAGATGGTCTTCTAGCGTGGCCCTTGACTTCAGCTGGCTGAGATTGTGGGGGTTGTGAAGCATTTAGCTGACCATTGTGAGAATTATTGCTGTTACCTCCTACACTGTGTGGCTTGTTTCCCCACATGAGGTCATTCTTGACTGAATTGAGCATAGAATAGAACTGGAACAGATCAACACCATTTAGATTTTGCATGAGTCTCTTTGACTCGATTCCATTTCCAGCACCAGTCAGTCCGGAAACTGTAGATTCTGTTTCCTGTGATTGCTGATCAAATTTCATATCCATAAGTCGACATGGGACAAGGATAGTCTCATTCATATCATCCACTGTTTGGACAAATCTTTCCATTGTTGAGAGCAGACTTCCATGTGAACGATTCGACTCTGAATTGTCCCATCTGGACATTTTACGGCGAGAGTTGCCATTTGATCCATTTTTGCCTGAGCGAGTCGAGCTGAAGAAAAAAAAATAAAAAACTTCAATTAATTTAACTAGTAAATAACCGTATTTAGAACACGATGGAATTTAATTCAAACTAAAAAAACCATCAATCATCAAGAATTTAATTGCTCGAAGCCAGTGTCTAAATGTCTACTAAATACACAACTATCTCTGCCCATTTACACAAACAAACCTAAAGAATCTATGTCGCAAACGGTGCGAATCTGTGAATGGCGGAAGCGAATTGTGTGTTTATTTGAAAATATCGTATCTAATAATAGTCTCAGCGTTACAAAGTATGTGAAATGCATAACTAACAAACTCTATTTTGTAATATATATAAAATTACAAAAATCAATCACTATTTTTGTCAAAAGCGCTGATTAGATACGCGGACCAAGTACATAAAGAATGCTACAAATTTAAGTTGAATTCTACTACTTACGAAATATTTCCTATTATAATCTAAAATGAACAAAATTATTTATTTAAACGGTGGGTTCTAAACAAACTGAAGAAAAATGGGCTAAAAGCTACAATCAATAAATCTAAGAGTTTGAGATGCGTTGAGGATATTATAACTCCAATAAAATAGCACACACTATTAACATAAAATGTTTAGCTCTTAAATAAAATATTCCTCCGATTTAAAACCTAGTATGCATCACTCACAAATAAAATATGTTTTTCATACTGTTTTGTAAAGTTCCATAAATCCATAATTATATGATACGAAGAGTTACGGTCACCACTGATGGATTTCAAGTTGTTTGTACAATTCACACAATAAAAACACTTCACTAAACTGTTGAACCAAAAATCGGCTTTATTCCTATGATAAGAACTGCAATCGGTAGAAATATAATTCTTTGGTATCGCTGTCTAGCGCTCACACGACGTTTTCAGTGCAAAAGGTAAAAATCAACTTCACAAAAATACTACTTTCTAAGATATTGTCGAATATTGGACCAGTTCCACATACTTTCCCCCAGAAACTTGGTCACCGTAAACTGTAGCCGACGGCTGTTTTAATACATCCATTAAAATGTATCGAGGAGTGTATAGGTGCAATTTTGACGTCTCTCGCACCACACTATCCCTAACACAATCACAGGTATACGCAAATTGCAAAAGCATTTGCTTGCAATGGTTCGTCATATATGAAGTTTCCTATTCCATAGCTATAGAGGCTCTGCAAAAAGGTATACAGAGTCTCCTTGGAGTTCACAACCAGATACCTACATATTTACGTACCTAAATTAATTATTAATGATGCTACAATTACAATGTTTCTCATTTGCTCATTACACTTATTCTTTCCATTCATCCCCCTACATCAACACAACACTTCATAAATTAATGCTATGTACGAGGATTTTCTGCACAGGTAGATACAACAAGAGAGACTACAACAATCAATGCCCATTTGCCTGCAGAAATAGGTTACGAGACTTAGGTAAAGGTGAGAAGCTAAAGAACATGAATGAAAAGAAGATACAACACGAAACTCTATAGTCTATAGTGTAAAACCGTATGACCATAGAGCAGGGGGCGAAAGCCAGTTAATGCAAGCCATGTGCATGTCATGTCATGCATTGTCCACTAGCAACGACAGAGTCAATCAAACTTCGTGAACGTCCAAAGGATACCAATTACAAAAGCTGCGATATTTGATGTTCTCTTACTTGATTCCACTCAATTCGAAAGCTTGTCTGAAGTAAGACTTTTTTGTTCGCCTAATTATGCATAAATGGACTTGCACAAGGTTGGCTATAGAGTACAGGTTCAACCACCTATAGTAACTACGATTGTATAGCTCTACCTGTATGCTTTTCCTCCTATGGTTCGACTACTGACTGCATTGAATTGTAAGCGCACGTCTACATCAACTCCTTTTCCATATAATTGTACTTCTAGCTGTTTCTAGTTTCACACAATTTAATTCTACATACCTGATGATGTGCTAACGTAATCATTTTTAGGAGGTTATACGGCAGAATTTATTGAATGAAGCTATAAACTGCAGTCATTTCATACGTACTATAAGACCATTAAACTGTATAAATGTGCGAATTTGGAAATTATAAACGATGATTCATTTACTTTTGCTTCATATTCTTAGTCGCTCTATAGTTGCTGTTTGTACTACTTCGACGAAGGTTCCTTTACTCAATTTTTTCTGGCAGATTGCCTAAAATTATAAGTGTACCCGGAGATGCATTGAAACCTAAGAAAATGGAGCATTAACTCAGTCGGAAGACCGGGGTTCGAATGAAATTTCTGAGTTCGGATACGGGCATTGTCATACTAAACTTTGCTGAACAACGCAGTAGAAGCCACGCTTTAAGCGCATGATATAATTATGTATAGACATCGAATGTAAAAAAAATCTGATGAAATACAGTATATTTTGTCTGGCTGATATGGGTGTGTAGCCAAGTAGGTACCTTACCCACAACTGTGCGAAAAAATACGATCATCACAGTCGCTCAATTTGATGATGCAACTATGATCGCGTATGTCATACGAAACATCCAAGGACCACTAATGTACATTTACCTATTTGGACAAGCTATTTTGAAATCTACTTGCTCATTAATTCTAGGAAATTACGTACATTTTAAAGCTTCTGCGTAAACATATTAACTATTTAAATAATTTTGGCAAAACCAATCTGACTTTAGAAATGCTCAGAAATGGATGACTCACATCAAAAGCAAATGTCGTCACAAGCGTTATTGTTGTTCTTTACCACGCTCATATTTGCGTACACTGTGAGTCTTGGAGGCTATTGAAATACACTATACATTTGAGACCTGAGCCTTTTTCCATTCATGTTTATCATACTAATTAACGCTTCTAATTTTAAATGCCAAATAAACGACGAGAACTGGACATTACTAGAGCTGAAAGCTCAATGCAACGTTAACAGGTCAAGGAGGCGTCCCAGTTAGCTACACTTACATACACGAAGCATTCCGAGCAAAGACTGTGAGCTAGACTTGCCGAAGTCTACTTTTATATGTAGGTTTTCTGCTATCGAGACTTCCTTTTCCTTCAATAATACTGACGAACTTCTTATGAATAGTTTACATTCTTTTAATTTGCTCGATTGCGTGTAATTACTATTACACATAAGCATTAATTATCCCTGTCATTTACCCGTCAATAGACTCAGCAAGTAAAGTTAGATTCCCACGATTTACTGTCCAGGCCTTTCAAAGTTGTCAGCAGCTCATCATACATACTTGTACTGCAAAAGTATTCTTTTAATCCATTGTACGGTTCCAATGAATAAAAACTGTTCACCAAGACTGGAAAAGCTCCCACATGTTATGTATACCCTTTAGCAATCTACAACAAACATTGTATTGTGTTTCTGACTGCTGAGGCAGTACTGAATTGTCAATGTATTTATGCATGCTATCATATTTTTTACCTCGCTACCATTTTCTATACACGTGCCTCTGGGTCCTTGACATTTTTCAAAACTAGAGTTCAGGCCAGGGTAAAGCTATACGTAGGTCCCTTCCGAATTTACATTCAGTTTTTATCATCTGGCAGTCCTGACTATTCATACTTTCAATCTAATTTTAATCGAAGGATTAAAAAAAGTAAGAATAAAAATTGTCATGCAACATATGCAACTAGATATATGCGCTGAGCTTACGTAACGGAGATGATAATGGAAATAAATACGGTTAGGAAAGTAAAAGTTTCTTGGAAAGTCTAGAGGTAAAGGCATTAGTTCTTAGAAACATTTGTCAGCTTGGTATGAAGAACTGAAGCCTAAACTTGTCCATAAAAATTATCACAGCCTTACAACTGGAAATGTATCCCGTCTGCCCGTCTGTGAGTGTCTAGAAGAGGAGCATGCGCTAGTCCCGTGAATGTTTTAGTCCGACTTGCGGTACATTCATGCATTTTGTCTACTTTGAGCCCTGGGGTGTTCACTCGGTTCACGCGTGATACTGAAAATCCTCTATTTTCTTATTTTCATCCCAATTCAAAATTGAAATTTGGCCCATGAAATATATTCTCAGAAGTAGTTCAATACTCATCTAATTTCGGAGCCATTTTCCTATACCTACCCTGCTGCATACGAAAACCCTTGTAAAAAGTCAAACTACTCGAGATCATTATCATATGATGACCAGGATTACGCATCATTATTTTTGTTTTTTCTAATCTTAACCAATTTCACTCAGCATATTTGAATAGAGTGGACACTGGACGCGATAAGAATATACAATAGCAAAGTTGCATGACATGCTTTTTCAATCGATTTTGTGTACATACCTACATACACAAAGGCTTTCGTCCTTATGTCTTCTGCATTGATTCGTCTAATGATATTTATGTACGTGGAATATAATGGTGCTTATTTTGTATTTTATACTGACAAGCAAACCATTTTTCATTCTACTTTTCTTGCATAATAGTCACATGAAAGGAACATGATCATCCTAATCATGACAAAATAGCTGGAGTAGAAACTAGAATGTAATACTAAGCTATGTACATATATGCCTAGCACAATTGATTTTTCCATGTTGGGCGCATTTGACCAAGGCAATTTATGGGAATTTACTTCGAGTCCTGACGACAAAGCTGGTGCAAAATATAAAAAATCAAGGTTTTCCTCCCATTAATGTAGCCTGATGTCGTGTATGAATCCACTGAAATGAAAATTTTGATTGCGTCTTAAACATCTTTTCTTTCTAACCTGCAACTCACACATTAAGTTTTTTCCTTCCGTGTTCATTGTGTAAGAATACATGCCTAATCAAGGCAGGTAATAGAAAAATCTTATGACGTACTTTTCCAATCCTTGAAAAAAACAGCTATTCGTGTCGCAAGTTTATTAGCTAAGTCTTTTTTCAAAAGATTCTTTCATTTGTATGTATACCAATGTAAGTATATGTACTTGTCAAAAACTAATATAAAAAAATGCAAAAAACCCAAACAAACTATTTCTCTATAATTGCATAAAGAGTGAAATAATTAAAAAACACATACCTTGTATTCGACTCGTCTCCACTGATCCCATGCTCTTCTCCGCCCATGCTTTTGTCATTGTAACAAATTCCACTCAAGTTATCCATTATAGTGACGGGGTTCTCCAAGTATGGAAAATCGAAATGGGAAAATAAATTTCGTAATTTGAAAGAAATTCACTCAAAACAGAATCAGAAGCACACGATGGCTGTGTAAGAAGCTTTGGATTGCGCCGTGACTTGAATCAAAATCGGCTTAAATGACTTGACGGATGATGTTGATGTTAAAATACTAACGTTGTTAAAGCTACGCTAGTCAACGCCAACGGTGTGACAGATCGTCGACTATATTGGAAATAGTTGGACAAAATGAGAACAGAGGCTAAAAAGCTCAGGTTGAGTGTAGAAGCACTTGTGTAAAATAATGGAAAATTATATTGATGTAATTTATATGTAATCCATAAAATTATCTGTCTAGTATGTAATAAGTTAAAACAGGTTGTTGTGCTAGTATAATTAGAAATGAAATTATAAGAATTGAAAATGAGAATTGGAGAACAAGAATGATGTTCTACACCGGAGAGGTTGGTAGCTGGAAGGATGATGTAGAAATGCCGGATCGGTTGGGTTTATATAGCTATTTACCATTTACCCGTCTGCGGCATTTCTAGCCGAGAGAGCTGTGCGCTGAAGGAACGGAGGAATAGAGGAAGGTAGGGGGGTTAGGGGAAACCTAGTTTCTCACACAGTATAGCACCGTCCGGATAGACGTCTAGCTATAGTGCCACACGATCGTATGATGCTGGTGGTATGACGGTAGTTTATTATGGTCGAGGCCTGACACGTTAGAATTCTCTGGCTAAGGCTGGGAATATACGCGAACGAAACGGATGATTCGATGACGGCGAACGTGAACACGATGCGTGTCTCTATGCAGTGGAAGCCAGAGATTCTGGGTTTGTATGGAAGCAGTGCACGGTCGCACTTTATTACAGAGGTAGAGCATTGAAGCAAGATTATAACGTGATCGTACGGACAGACCCGAGCAAGTTTCCCTATGGAACGTACATAAGGTTTCGGGAGGTTTTTCCAGATGCACTCGTCTCTCGCATGACCACTTGGCTCCCAATCAATGGGCTCGGCACATTTCCTGCCTAACAGTCACAGACACTCCACCAAGAAGTGAAACGCAAACCCAAACGCAAAGCCCAAAACCAAAACCAACTTTATACATACATTTCGAATGAAACAGCTTCGGCAAAGGCATCGGGAAGCTCGACTCGGCTTCGGCTTCGGCTTCAGAGCCACTCATTATGACTGCATCCTAACAACAACCAGCATTACCAGCTGTATCTACGTTTATCCACTTACCATGTATTATTATCTACAAAAACTTTAGTTCAACTACCCACTAGGATAGGACTAGGACTAGTCTAGTGACTAGCAAAGGAGATTCAGATACCCTGCTTTGCATCTACTACGCTTGCAATCTCCTATCTACTAACCGCATCTTTGCTGCCGCTGTCATCCTTATCCTGTATACACAGCAGGAATTCAAAATAAAAAAGACTTACACTTTTAACCATACTGTTTCAAAACATTTTTGCCTTGCTGTTTTGCTTGAGTTGCGATGGCCTGAGCACCCAAAGCAATATTGTAATTATCATCAGCATCATCATAATCATCATAATAATACATTCCCATGCGCTCATCTGAGCCTGAACATGAAGGAGAAGCGAAAATACCTTATCTATTGGAAGTGTCATTGGCGTCGTCAGAACGTGGCGTGGTGTGATCTTCTCTAATTTATTATTATTATTATTATGATTATGATAGGTAGTCGAATCGAATTATAAGAGACAGACAGGCAGAGCGAGAGGATACACATAAAGATAGTGCGAGTCTCGTGAACACCGGGTGCATGGTCACTATGTATGCTAATTTAGGGACAGTAGAGTATCACGAGAAAAGTTGTACAGTATGCACTTTTAATAAGCATGTTAAATGTTAATTACTTTGAAATTGAATGACTAGAGAGCTGAGTCAACAATTTTTCTCTACTCGTGGAGCCTTATAATTACAAATTACATGTGAAATGGAAGTTTCTCCAGATCATTTCAAAATGGTGTATCTACTTACAATTGATTTTGAAGCAAGTACACGGTAAAAAATGAATTAGAATCTACTAATCTGAGCATTTCGAAGATGCACCCAGGAGCATCTCAGAGATGCTCAT
>JAAXYX010001009.1:0-27694 GCA_036851915.1 Ptenothrix huangshanensis
ATTGATGATTCTTTTTCCTTAAAGGGGACTTTGAACATTCATTTGCAAACAGCAATACTATAAATTCATGTATAGGTAATTTAATTCGTTCGTATAAACACAGCCCAAATGAAGCTTTGCTCCATCACATTATGTTTCCGTTATAAAATATATAATGCTGCAGTAAAGCAAATTGAGCTTTAATCCATGCCTATACGTATTAACTTATAGTCTAGATACACCACAAATGACAAATCCAGCATAAAAAACTAGGTAATCAGTACTTTGCAAAGACACGATGTCCTACCGACCATCTTATTGTCAAGTTTCATTAAAATTGGCACACGTGCTCACGAGTTTTTGAGAGGAAGGAAAAAACGTGACAGGTAGATAACATTCAGATTCAGCCACAATGGATAATGGATACGAGTTTTGCCTCTAATAATTATTACAAATTCGTACTTCCGTTTCACTACAAAGGGTACAAAAACCACTAAAAGCCTAATAAATTATAGATAATTATGATTAAATATAATTTGACAACCTAATTGGAACAAATTTGTACTCGGAATACATTACCATATCCTTAATACCATGTACTCATCTCGTAATCGTGCAAAATCACATTTAGAGCATTTTGTCTACCAACTAGAAGTGCACGCACCAAAATTGCAATCTATTCTTTCTTTAAATTAACCACACTATAATCTACGTTATACAATTAATTTACTACCTACTTAATTAACACATTACGCCAAATAGCATTAGTGTGTTGTGTGGATGGCTAACTGCTAACTATGTACTCTTTACGATTTATAGAGTGAAACTACAATGAGGACAAAAAACAAAACAGTCCAAGTCTGAATGAATATGACTTGGCCCACTTACATTCTACTCGAACAAATTTTATGCGTTCCACCTGTAGAGACACTATGTACATAATTGAGTGCAATAAAATAATTCCCAGGCCCAGAACCAATTCATCAAAGTTTCAATTTCAAAAAGCAGATAAGTAACACATAATTATACAGTAGACAAAACACTCGTGTCATTGGAAAATACAAAATGAATTAGCAATGTCACTATATATGTATATAGCTAGTTACCACTGCACTGTACGGTGTCCTACACCACAACACCACTAAAACTTTTGCTTCAAAAGCTTTAAATCCGCGTTCCGTATAGTCTTTATGTATTAATTACCTGCTATTACATCACATACAACAATTAATTTTTGTTAAATAAAAAAATAAGAAACTACCATGTTCACGTAATCCTATAATTGCTGGCCACAGTACGCTTAAAATGTTTTAATTAACAGCGATAAATCACGTCGTCAAGACAAGAAAATAAAGCTTATCCTCTCGATTGCAGAGGCATCGAAGCGAGTCAGTAATACGCTCCACAACTTAAAAACCTTATTCAAATAATACCGGATTAAGCAATAATTATTAGTACCAGGATATAGTATAAATACATGAGTGCTAAATGCTAGTTAAGTTCCTATATAATATGTACATGTAAAACTCGTAATTTCATTTAAATCGCTGTTGAACTAAAGAATTCATAATATTCATCACGTGCGCGTAAATCTTACATCTGAGTGCACACAGGTATTAACCGGAACATCTCTTGCTTCACTGAATTAATCAGGTAAAATTGTAATTACACATGTTACATAAAGGGACAAAGCCATCAATCTTACGATTAGCAATCTATCACTCCGATCTGAAGCAATCATTTATCAATTTTCACAGCAGAATCGACTGATCGTCTGAAAATGCTGAAAGCTGTCTAATGAAATCTAAAAGCTTTTCAGTTACAGCACAGCCAGATTCGTTCAAGTAAGATGTCTGCACCAGAAGACTTGCAAGAGAAACAATTGGTCCGTGAAATACCAATGTCTGCACATTCTATATGCAGCTTCAAGTATAGTTTTTTTCTGTTTAGTTGCAAGTTATATTATATATATACAGTTGAAATATATTATATGAATAAATACAGCAAACCAACATTAGTTTGTTATTTGCAACGTGTTCTTTCCTCAGTCTTCCTGAAACCAACGATGAGTAAAAAATAAAGTACGCTTTTCGACTACACAAGCTTACAAATAATTTTTGCTCAACAACGGTACTAGCCAACAGGCTCGGACTGTAGAACATTACAGGTATGTAATGGAAAATGGATCCTCGATATAACGATATTCTGTTATATATCTGAGATATTCTGAAATCTACAGAGAAAGTACGTACCAGTGTAGTGACGATTCAAAAAAAGACCAAGGGGTTTTATCTGTATTTATAATAATTCTAACGCGAGGTGTTAGTGTTGCTGCTGTACAATAATGCACGCATAATTAATAGTATAATTGCATGCAAACCAAAGCAAACGTTAATTATAAATACATGTATTTATAAACTACAAGAAGCAGATCGGTAGGATGTAATAATTAAAATTGCTCACTATTGATTTTCATAAACAAAAAGTTAAACGATTTAGAAGCAATTTGAATTTAAACCGATGCACAAACACGAAAAGGCATAAAATATTAATTATGAATACATTTAAAGGTTTGAAGATGCGGCCGGTGAATGGTAACACATTCAGATGTGGCCATAAAAAACGGTGAACATGTAGCAAACTGTCAGTCCTGAATCACATGGTATAGCTTTATAACAAAACTGCGGTGTAGAAAAAGGTGCTATCACCGTAAGAGTAACCAGCTTTAAGACAAAGCCAAACAAACAAAAGAACACGCGTTTACACTTGAATCTTTAGTAGTGTGTATATGAGTATAAAGAAACCAGCATCACCTGAATGAGAAAAAGGATTCCGCTACAAACAATACCGCTACAAGAAGGTTTCCCCACACATACAGAATACAGATACATCTTTGTCTCTTTGCCTTGCATAGTGTCAAGAATTTGAGCTATTAAATTCACTCTTCTAACATTCCCTCTAAATATCTACTCAACCAAAGATGACAAGAGAAGAGTAAAGTGTTTGGAATTGCTACATATGTATATAGCGTTGAAACAACAAACGTATCTTCTGCTCACTGCAGTAAAGAATCTCTGATTTTAGTCAATGGTCGTCACGAAACGCATGAATGCTTCCAAATGGGAAAGAAAATACAGAGAATCTATCCGCAACGATGCAAAATGATTGGGTAACAGTCTAAAACTATTAAATATCAAGTATTCCCTGTGTAAAATCTTTGGCATTCCAAGTATGAGAAACATCATTATCGTTAACCTGCCATTACGCTATTCCTCGCACAATTAAAGAAGGAACATCAAGCAAATAATTATTCACCTGAATTCACGCTTTCATGGTTGTTTTCACAGAGCATCACAAGATCATGCAATACATATTATCTACTTTTGGCTGGTTCCTCACTCTCCAACTCCTCACAATAGATATTGCACACAAAACCAGAATTTAATTCACCGTCTATCGATACTAATTATTGCTATACACGACTTCAACGGTACCTCGTTTTTGTCTTCTTTACTTAAGCAAGCATTTGTAATTACGCCACGGTTAATTTGAATTTTAAAATATTCTCGTACAGAAAAAATTCTTAACACACCGTATAAAATTCCAAATTCCTTCTGCCGTCACAACAGTACCTATTAATGGAACGAGGAACCATCCCATACAAAGGCTATTGAACAAACATTTTGTTTTGATGCCCTCGGACTGGATGGGTCACAAAGTTTTGCTTCTCCCATTCCAAGGCAATATTACTCCAAGACCTTTGCAACGATGTTTTGGTTTCTATTTAGTTAGCTTTAAGACAAAATAAATGGTAAAATGTTAAGGACGGGAACCCCCTCTGAATACGGAAAAATGCAGCATTATTGGGATAGGCTGAGACCCCTGTAGTGAACAAGGTACACTTCAAGGTATCCACGAACCCATAATTACCCTGGGAATTAATACCAAAATCAGTAATGATCAGCTTTGGACACATACTCACCACGGCGTTAGCTTACGATGAAAAAACTCGAAATAAGAAGTTATATAGAAAAATATATCCACAGCGGGAAATTATACGTAAAGTTTTACTACATTTTATGCAATAGCCAGCCGTTACAAGTGTAGAATAAGCATTAAAGTATGTTATGACTATAATTATAATTAATTATTTCCTGACACAGCATTATTTCTACACAATTAATTGCAAAACCTTCTTGCAATTGGTGAAGGTAAGAATCAAAGATGCGTACGATCGCGATCGGATGGATTGATTACAGTATTACAACAATTGAAAATCAGTTATCGTAGTTTTATTGTTAGTCAGAGTCAAGGCAAGGTAACCGGACCCTCAGCACTCACTAACAATTCAGTTAGCTTGATTCCGACAAAGATGGGAAATACAAGAAAATTATGCCCATACCCAAATACAAACTCAAGGTACGTATACTATAGCTAAATTAGCTTGATTTCATAACCCGGAAAAAAATGTCCAAATGTGTGTGTAACGGAGTGCAAACTATATTTACAATTAATTGCATCCTTCGTACAGCTAGTATTCCTAACACGTGGACACATAAATCCCAAAATAGATTTATGTGTAGCCTGCAATTACATTGTTTAATTTACGACGTATTTATAAAATTCGAGATTGATTTGTGATGCGTGATTGGTTTGAGATTATTTGCAGAAATACGTATCTATGTATGCAACAAAAATGTTTCAAAACTTATCACTAAATACCTAGGAATACACCAAGAACTGTCAAATTTGTTAGAGGAGGAGATATATAACATTTCAGTAAAGCTTCAGTGGCGATTCTAGGGGTAGGCAAAGTGGGCGCCCACCTATGTGGGATTTTCAAAGAATTTCTGAAATCGATTTTCGGGTCTTATAGGGGTAGGATGCCTTCTACAACTTTTACGACACTTGTTTTGAAGTCATGGAAAAGACTGCCTGTTCGGCGAAATTTGCTAGAATCACCCCTGAATTATTTTGTTTCGAATTTAATTTTCGACATGACTAAATTTCGCTGTAGAAATCATTTAAATCTTTCATAAAGCGATTAAGCTATTCGTAAACAGTAGCATACTTTTAGCAACCCATTAGTATTCGGGAACCAAGCATTCTATTCCAGATATTCGAATAGGATTGATAACAACAACAAACTGATAGCTATGCAATGTTTACCAAGTTAGTGATATCGAAATTTCCACCCAATGAAATGTAATATGTAATAGTGTGATTGGGGTTACTGCTTTGCTTCGAAAATGTTAAACAGCTGTGTTTTAGTGTCTATTATACATGCGAACAACTAGCGCAAATATCAATTCCAGTTTAGACGCTGCTTAATATTTTGTTTGAAGTGTTGAGAGTAGGAGAAGGGAATTCTAATGACATAAATAAAGTAGGTACGTGGTTCATATGCCATTAAATTATAGAATGGTTTATTGCAATGTACAATAATAGTACGAAAGTATTGTGGTATATATAAACAATATTGTGACGCATGAAAAATCCACTCATTGTAATGACTAACATACAAAGACGAAGATGATGGTATAATAAACTTGACGCCAAAGAAACTATGTTTATAGTAGGTAGGTACCTAGAACCACATTGGATATTGATATAATGTATACGAGCTAGAATGTTATCTAGGCGCACATAACTGTTAAAAATATAGCCCACTGATAGCAAAGTATCACTGGTAAAAGAAATACCGTCACCGTTAGCTTTCGAATCATATTTTTAAACCCCAATCACTCAAAACAGGTCAATTTCATCCTTCCAAAATCGGAATTAAAAGCTGGCCTTTTATTATTATGTACAGACAAAATTTGAGAATGTGATATTTATGTTGTCTTACCCTAAAACAACTAATTCGCCATATTTAACAGGTTGGGTTGACGTGGATGAAATGATCCCAGGTCCACCAACTTCCTTGTGCATTCGACTTCCTTCGGTTGCAACTGGATCAAACTGTCCCATAGTAGGAGTATATCTGTTATAGTCTCACACTTGAAAACTAACCAAAAAAGAAGCAATCGCTTCAATTTTAAACTTATCCCCACAATTCTTCACAAAGCACAATCTTACAGGATCTCTAACGATCCTTTACCTTCCTTTAAATGTGGATACACTAAACCACAGGTTAACTGAGCGCGATTAAAAATAAATGCCTGCAGAAAGCATCATTGATGACTGAAGAGATGAGATGGATGAATTGAGCCTCCAAATTTGTAATTATTCACATGTTTGTTTCTTAATCGAAATAGGATTGGCGATTTGCTCGAGTAAAAATCCTATTTATTTTGTGACTCAAGAATAATGACGCGAACACACGAGTCACATGTCGTAGTATTGTTACTTGTCTTCGCTTTTCTCATGAAAACATCCGTTACAAAATTTTACTAGACGCAGGAATACTGTCGAGCTTTAACTGTACTTTTAACAAGTAAATAACAAAAGTGTGTCACCCTAGCATCAAAATTCTTGCGATAAGTCAATAAAGGACACAGGAAACGTCGAAACACTTTGATCATGGGGGAATCGATAACACCGATGAGACACCGTTGACCTTTTCGTGGTTTATTTTAGCTATTAAGCGAATTTTTACTCAATTTGATCTGATGTTCACTCTTCAATCCCTATTAGTCACACACTAGTAACAACAGCCGGAATTCAGTCCAAAGAAAATTGCAATTTGAATGCAGATTTTGTAATTTTTCTTTCGTTGGTTTCACAGCATTAACTGACACTAGAGCATTAAATCCTAGTGCTCTTGAACTTGCCATACGCTTACTGTTCCTTTGTCATATACGTTGCTCCAACTTGGTCTTCGTGCTTGGTCAAGTCCTGAGTTATGACTATGCACACCTACAACAATACAAAAATATAATAAAGTAAGTAATTATAACGGTAGCCTGAAGCGGATGTCAGATATTGCACGTAACGAAATTGGACAAACCTAAGGTGTATAAATGACTAATCCACGAGAGCAGAAATTACAAAGTGAATTATACACTCATAATCATACAAAGATGTATCATGCATATGTAAGTACTTTAATTCAATAGCAACCGTACTCATTCCTGAATTCAACCTTATATAATTACCTGCATCTATCACATATACAATCTACCTTCATTCACGGTGTACTTTAGAATGCAAATGGTTTATTACTTTTCCCATTATCTAACACACAATGAGATAAGAAAACTTAATTAGTCGTTGTTGCACAACACAGCAAAACTCAAATATAGTCAGTACGCAGTAGATGTTAACGTCGAATGGAAGTTTAACAGCTAAACCCACAAATATAGTAATATTTTAGTACAATTTCTCACATGATGCCTGTTCTCAAGTGGTAATTACGTATGTATGTATATCTTCATACAGATTATTTAATAGCTAGCTATATAGTAATTATGAATTATATCCTGGTGAATACAAACGAAATGTTATATTATTTATGATTTCTTGCTTTCGGTACCACCTTCAACTTTATCCTCAATAACATTTCCTCATAGATATAGACTGTGTGCACTTTTGCGGATAAAGTTTGACAAAGAGTGCAGTGGGTGAAATACATAATAATATAGATACTTATTCAAAGCAAACATTTCCCTAAAAAAATTCTATACAACCTGCCATTGTTTTTAACAAAGTCTGCATTTGTTTATTAATTAATCCACGTATCATTAGCACTATCAGTACCAGTGTACCACAAGAACGCTGAATAACCAATTTAAGACAATTCATACGCAAAAGGTATGTTAAAAAGGTTATCTACATATTATAATCTATAGATCCGGACTAATGCATTTTGGCAATCCCGTCTATTTCTCTTCCTTAATAAATGCGCAGAAAATTTAAACACGAATGGCTAATATCGAAATGTTATTTGTAACTAATGAGTAATACGCATACCACAACAAGAACAAGATAATGGAGAATAACTTTAGAGGTTATTCTGGTGACATTCTAAAAGAATGAAGGAGGAGAGAGATTAGATTCGACACGTTTCCTCTGTCTAACTTTTAACATCTAACTGAATTGGTCGAACAGTGACAGTATCACACCATAACACGCACAATAACATTAGCACTAATTACAAAAACAATTGTAGAACCTTTTCTTCAATACACGGTTGACTGTAAAGTAGGTAGTAAATGTAAATACACCCATTCTTCTACTTCTAACGTCCACTATGTAAATATTTTATATAGGCACTATATACTATCTGTCTGTATAAAGGAAACAACGAATGTGTTGTTTTCAATCCTGTATCACTACAAGTGCCAGCCCACAGTGCTAAATGGGACGAAGTAACTAAATGCAACTTTAAACTCGAATTGCAATCAAGGATGAATGAATGTTATAATAAGACGGAGTTGGAGAGAATAAATGCTAAATTACCAAACGTGTTCAACGTCAATTCGTATAACTCGGCAAGATTACTCTCCTCAACAACAAACTACATTAAGCTACATTGTTCGATACACCTAATAGTACTCCAAATGGCAATCTGAACTCATCAAACGTGATTTTTAAACTAGGTAACAAGTAACATTTACCATAATCGTGTTCTCAGATTTACAAAACCTATAACTTTCAACTTTAGTGAGCACACTATAAAATATACAGTAAAGTAAATACATTCAATAATACAGTATGTCTGTAAACACAGCATGCGAGAATATCCAATGACTGCCAACTACTACTAGTCTCTCAGTTGTTACCTGGCACCTTTATACTAAATGTAACGCTATGTAAGGCTTTAATTATAATTACAAATTCAATGAGTAATTTATTGCAGAAATAAAGACTAAAGGGGAGCACCTACAATATAACCTGGGATTATGCAAATATATTTCGAAATGTCTCTCTCGAGCTTTGCTGTGCTTTGGTTTCCTTAGCTTGATTTGGTTTGGTCCACTCTAGTCTCTAACCACTCACACAAAAGGAAATAAAGTGCATGCATTTAGGTAAGTATACTTTGGACGCAAATAAACATGCACAAAGGGAATAATGACTTGGACTTGTACATTGTAACTTCCTATAACCTGAGAATTTCCCCTCGGTAAAGTCTAACTCAATAAATCGGGTAATAGGTAACGTGTTATATTGTTGCTTCCCCGCAGGAGAAGGATTCACATTATATTGTTGCTTCCCCGCAGGAGAAGGATTCACATTATGATCCTGGTTCTGATTCTGGTTCCTGCTCTAGCTTGGCCTTGTTTACGACTACGACTTTATGATAAAACAGAAATTGATGTGCTCACAAAAATCTAGATCTAGATCTAGATTTCTAGGAAAAAGAATGAAAGTCAAAGTGTGGAAAAACAACCTGGAATGGTAATGGTTGATGTTGATCGTAGTTTTGTGTCGAGGTTGACCAAGTTAAGTGTAAAGAGTCGAACGTGGGTAAACAGTGACAACTGACACTCGTAGAGTTAACTGCAGTATATTTAATTGAGAATCGTAAGCCAGAGTATAGTGTAGGATATGACTGTGAGGATGACGAAAGATGAAGATGAACCAACCATATGAGAGATACACACTGACTGATGATAAGGGTCGAACAAAGCTGAGCAGTGTGTAGAGCTTAAAGCTTTCAGAGCTGTGGTACTGATCCCAGTGCTGATACTGCTAAGGTAGTAAGTATGTAAATACAAGGTAAGTGCTGTTCTAGGTCTTGCTAGAGATGTGGAGTCAATTGAATACGGAGGATGCAGAAGAAGACGTAGTAGATACTTGAATTGAAATGCTCTTCTCTTCTTGGGTTATAGCTATTACACTGTAAAAATCAAACAATCTTAAAGCAGAAAAAAAGCATCTAAAACACCAAAAACCTACTCGGATGTTTAATGTATAACCCTGAACAAAGTTTAGGAGCATCTGAATTGTATCTTAAATAGATAAAACATCTTGAACTGAAAGATGAACTTTAGATGCTCTGATGTATTTTCAATGAATCTAAGATGTACTTTAGATGCACCCAAATTACGTTCAAGATTGTACTAAATCCTAGCAGATTTTTGGCCTAAAAGATGCACAACTTTTTATGGTGTACCTATTTCTGGATGTGGTCCTCTGGTCCTGATCTTCTGGTTCTCTTTCTCTTGGTATCAGTGTAGGCAGACGGCAAAGGCAGCGTAGGGGGATTTAGAATTTAGTTTGTGCTTTCGCACTGTCTTCTTGTCTTCTATGCGCAGAGGAGAGGTCTCCTCTCAGAGGAGGCTCGGCACAATTATTTTCAGCTTTTTATCAAATTCTAGCTCTAGCTCTGGCACTAGATCTGGCTTCAAACCTTGCCTAGTAATGCCTAGTATTACATGCTCTCATTCATTATCATTATACCTATGCGATCCATATGACGCAGACCCAAGCAAAGCAAAAGCAACCAAGGGATCTCTCGTGTGTGCAGTGTGTAGAGACTACTATATACTGGCGAATGGCTATATGAACTGTGAGGTAGAACCTAGAACTGTATGTAGAAGATGCTGAGAGCATGCATAAGGAAACGACTGCCAAAAACAGTGAACATTGTTGGTGTACAGTGTTTGTTCTGGTTCGCGTCCACGTTCCCTTCTATTGGCTTACATTGCAGGAGGTATGAGAGTAGCTTCAGCAGTTTCCCTCAAACTCAGCAGTGAATGCAGTGTTATATTATAGTGAGAGAGGAAAGGGACAGTAAGGATAAGGATGTGAATGTGAGTGTGAGCTCTGTCAAGATGTGGGGACACGGTGAGAAATGGGGAAGGCAATGGGATCTGTTGCTTTGCGATGGTGCACATTTCCCACATTTACATCCACCAGAAACACGAACCCGAAACGAAGACAACCGATGAGTCCAGATCGAGATACTTCCTTCTCTCCTATACGTACTAATATCCGGGTCCAAATGTAAACAAGGGTCAACCATTAAATACCTCTATATTGCAGAGAAACTCTCTAGTGGACGTATCAAATGATTCCCAGCAACGATGACCCGAGATTTAAAGGTGTCCTAGGAGCCAGTAGACCGCGAAACTCGACAAAAATAAACGTTTTAAGCGCTTAATGTCTTATACGTTTTGTAAGAACACTTTTGAAGACCGGGAATTATATTCTCGAAAGAATGTTTTGCCCTGAATTTAATAGATTCAGAAAATATTTGGAGGCTGCGGTGCTGCGGAGCTATTACTTAATTTACTATAGGATCAGAAAGGGTAACTAAAAAGTTTCGAAAAATGTTCAAATTGACATGCAAAAAACATGCAGAGTTTTTCAATAAATGTGAAAAGTAATTATAACTTTAGTGGAAAATGAAAAAAATGTCATAAAAATACTTCATTGGCTTCCTTCCGACGATATAACCTAAACGAAAAAGTAATGAGCGCCATTTTTTAAAGAAAGTTAAGCATATTCAAAATACACTAGTACTACCGAGAAACCCGATGAATGCTAGTTGATAAGCTAAAACCACGTCACCACAGCAAATATCAATAGGTCTACGTAAACAGCTACTATGTACTATGTAAGTTGATAATATTATGCACACATCGTTGCAAAAAAAGCTCCTGAGAAAGCAAGAACAATAACCTTAAAAGATCTCCGGATGGATCCTTCCTTGTTTTACTCTTAAATGTTAAATAGTTAAATTCCATACGAAAATCCCAGCTTAACATAGCATTTTCCATTTAAAATTCTCCCATGGACATAAATGAAAAGCTTCGCAAATCTCTATGGGCCAAGGACTAACGATAAGTGTCCGATGAAAATGTGCATATTTCCTTCGAACACTTCAAAATATTCTGTCAAGTTAGCATTGTATGGCATTTCCTCATTTGCATCCCCAGCTTTCCGCTCAATGTTGATATAATTTATGGACGTACCTCGACATCATAAAGAATGTGTTTACGTCTCCAAATGCCACCTATGGCCGCATCACACTGACTATAGTAGTAATTCATCCTATTAGGTTCCCAATCTACATCCTACGACAAAGAATCATTCATCAAAGTTGTCAATACGTGGGTTTTATTTTTCAGTTTTAAATTCTAGAAAAGCTACTTATTTAAAAATTTTAAAACTATAGAGGTGATGTAATGGAAAAGAGGGGGGAGGCTTACAAAAAAACAAAATGTAGCAAAACATTTTAGACGCCCCCTGGGGTTTTCACATTGACATATTATACATCTACTATCTACCGCTACCACCTCCACCACTACAGTCACAGTACACCACTTTCTTGTCTTCCTCTGCTTTCTTTTCAAATATTGATTGTTATTGCTTCTTCACTTCCAGTTTGCAGTCAAACACTGCTACAGTATCTTCACCCTCTCCGGCGCTGGCTCTTCCTCTCCAGTCTCTTCCTGTCATCCTCACGAACACCAATTAATTACCTTCGTTTTGTGTATTCGTATTCTTGGTGCTTAACCTTAACAGTGAGTATATGTTACTAATGTCGTAGTGTCGGATGATGGAGATATTTTAATGGAACCACTTCTAGGCTTATAGGCATAATATTTGGGGTGATCATCATCAATTCCTTCGTCGAAGAGAATATTAGGTACTTCAGTCCGGAAATAATCATATCACGTCAATACTACACCGACACAGGGCAGTCAGGTGTTGTGATATCTAATCAAACTGGACGGCAACGTCAAATATCAAAAGAAAGAGAAGTTATATAAAAGCCTGGAATACACAGCTGACTGGCTATACCCTGACCTGGACCAGCACCAGTGATCTGCTTGTTTGTTTTGATTTGTGATTAAATCCGGTTCTACTATTTAGTTTGGCCAGACAGGCTTTTGTGATTATGCTGTATTACAGTATGACCACATTGCTGAGAATAAAAGTGGTTTTAGTGCATACGTAATAATATGTAGGCTATTAATATATTATTGTCCTGCTTCCGGCTCCAGTTGTCCGCACACGTGGACGTGTTTATTTAGGTTGTAGTTTGTATTTTGGGTTTGGGTAGAGTGGAGGTGGAAATAACTTCCTAATCCGAAACAGCCTTATCTGTGATTGACCTTTCAAATCCCCAAGTCAAGTCTGCTGAAGTGATGACGACGATTGTTGTAGTAATGAACTAGAAGCAACAATGAACAGGACTTTCTAGCATTCATCTGCGAACACCCTAATAATTTCATTGTCTGATTCAACGGGGAAAACTTGAAGGTAAATTTTGCATACCCTAGTATTTATGGAACCTTCTGAAGCCATTTAGCATTTATGAAACTGAATTGCAGTCAGTGTTAATCCCTCATTAGTTGTTAGTTATTGTTATACTTAATCAAGTATCATAGCGATTTTATCTATTACCAGTGTAAGTGTACAACAAAAACATTATCGGTACCTGTCCTAACCGGTACAGAATTTACTTCTCAGCACTTTGACTATTTCAGGAAATATTATAGAAAGGGGGAAATAAGGCTGTTTACACGTATTTTATTCACCTTAATTTCCCTTCAAAAACGTTATTTTCGGTGAACTGTTGGTTGCGTAAAAATTGCTTCACAGTGGTTTTAATTACAATTACAGGTTCTGAAGACAGTCAATAATGGATGCTGAACAAAAATGTTTCCAAGCTCCTGGACACATTTTATTACTATCGGATGAAGTCCTTCTTATGATTTTGCGAAGGCTTTCTTCAAAAGATCTTTTCTGCATTTATAGGTAACTGAAATAGTAGGTAATTCCGTTCTTCATTTATGTTCCTACCTAATGTTTATTGTCCTTTACTTACGAATAATTTTCAAAACAGGTAACTACATAATCATATTATTATTATGTACTTCTTGCCCCAAAAGGGTAATAAGATTTAAGTTTAATTAGATAATACATAGGTATTGTTTTCTTATGTTGTGTGTTTAAATTGTAGAACGTGCTGTAGATTTCGAAATATATGCCAAGAAACTGAACTGTGGCGAAATATTGACACCCCTCCTGATGACTATGAAGCACTAGATTTAGTTTTCAACCGATTTTTTAACTGTCAAACTTTCTCCTTGAGGATTGAATCCAATAGCCATGGTGACAATTCCGCGTTTAAGTCAAGCTTTGCACACTCTCATCTTGCCCAGATATGCCCCGCGATACGCTTAAGTCCTTTAGACATTTCTCTCACGCATCTCTACATCATTCGTCAAAAATTTGACAAAAAGTTATTAAATCTTAGCCACTTGCCTTCGACCCTAAAAGTTCTTCATCTAACTGGAACTATTATCTCCAATGTGACCGAGGGTTCTTTTTATTTTAGGGTAAATCTTCATAAGTTTTTAATACTATTGATCAAGACTTTGTTTACGTTACTGTTAATTACAATTTTACCCCTCCAGAAATACTAACAAATTACAAATGTTTATTTTTTGTATGTATTTCGTAATATGTATCGAGACTGTTTTGTATTTTCTTCAGGATGTTTGGCGTTCACTACCAAAGCTCGAAGATTTAGATTTAACTGATTGTACCTGGGTACCAGCCCATGCATTAATGGGATTGAGTAAATTTCCTCTTTTAAGGCGTTTGAGTTTAAGAGGATGTCGGGAAATTGGAAACTGTCTCGCTTATTCTTCTATAGCCTTTCGCTTTGGATTTAAAACGTTAAAGGTAACAACTAAAACCTAGATAATAACTTTAAATTCGATCTTTTTTGCTGCTGTAGAGCCTTATTATTACACAAATGGACGCTAAAGTTGCCTGAAAACTTTCCACAATTCCACATATGTAATACTTCGTATATCTCCCTCTTTTCAGATTTTGGATGTAACAAATACATATTTTCGGACAGGAGAATTTCATGCCATAGCGTTAGTTGAGAAACTGGAAGAATTCTATTTTGGTGAATACGACAAGGAGGAAGATTCAAACGCGATTCAAGATGCTTCTCTGCATACGCTGAGACCTCTGAATAGTCTGAGGGTATTATAATTATTATCTAACATATTTTGTGTTTGTTCCATAGTAGCGTACACAGAATTTCGATACAAAGGTTCCACACTATCCTGTTACTGCTGTTTTTATTGCTGTAGAAGAGGAATTAGCTATACATTTTTTTTCGAACAATTGTAGTAGTAAATGTTATAAGCACGATTGATTGTAGTGCTATAGCAAGAACTTGTTATAGCAGTAAAAACAGAAGTAATTAAGATATTGCGGAACCTTAATTTATTATTTTCTCATATTTTTTTCTCATGAATTTTTTAATGATTTGACGTAGGTGCTAGATTTATCGGGCCATAACATAACTGACGCAGGACTAGATGTTCTTTTGCGGGTACCAAGTTTAAAGAGAATAGATGCACACTTTACAGCTATAACGACAGGGGCCATTGAAAGATTTACACAACTCAAACCGGATTGTACAATAAATAAAAATATGTCCTATTTTGACGTACATGTGCAAGGAGTTTCGTCCGATGTTGGCTACTAAATACTAACATTTAATACAGTGTAATAATTACTTGCCTAGATATATGGATAAAATTTAAGTCTAGTTTGAGTAAATTGTTTAGATATACTACTAGACTCTGATTGTGCATCTGGTCTGTAACTTTGTGTTTGTCCTAAAACTTGTAATATGTGATTCTTAATTTATTTTGTTTTCTATTTAATTTTGGTATTATCTTTTTAAACTTTTGTAGTAAAGATAAAGAATCATTGTATTGCTTTAAAATCATAGCTTGACTATGTCTATGTATGGGTAGCAAGACTTGACTTCTGTTATATAGGTATAATAAAGCACACAAGAACTCCAATCAACCCAAATAAATTAATTCCTGTTAATGTGTTGTCTGTTTGAGACAGTTTATTCTCAGCCATTTCAAAAGATAATAGTAGATCCGATAGCATGTACAGTAGTTGGAGAGGTAAATAGTTTGAATTTAAATCAAATAACATTCAATACAGCTATCGCTTTGAAAACAGGGTTTGAATCGAGTTTAATCATATTAACTCGGGACAGATTTAAGGTCTCAAGTTTGTAGTAACTTTAGTTGTTTACTTGGCATTGAGAATTTTTGC
The DNA here is from genome assembly GCA_036851915.1 of Ptenothrix huangshanensis. Lineage (NCBI taxonomy): Eukaryota > Metazoa > Arthropoda > Collembola > Symphypleona > Dicyrtomidae > Ptenothrix > Ptenothrix huangshanensis. The sequence continues at coordinate 15,979 of JAAXYX010001009.1, forward strand.
ATGATGATTGATGTGATCTTCGATGAAGGAAGCAATAAAAAAGTAGGAGTGATTATATCCTTCCTGCAGGCGGAGATTTAATTCGATGTTCGTATTAGTAGAAGCAGCATCTTTGAGTGCGTTTGGCATTAAATGTGTGTTTAAAAAGTCGTCCTCCAGTCCCTGGTAAAGTTACATTTTAAGTTAAACTTCCATAATATGTCAAAGATTTCCGAATCAATTTATGATTGACGGGATTGAAGACCTTTCTAGTGAATATTATAACTGCACTTGTTGAAGAAGCAACACTCACACTGTAATTTGATGGACAAGAATCAAACTTTCTACATAAATTGTCATTATAAAATGAATACACCCGTTTCTGCAACAATTTTGCCTCACCTGATCCACAAGAATATTTCTCAATGGGCCTTGGTATGTTTTTGCTAATTCAGTTGAATCGTACTTCGCCCAGTCTTCTCTTTTATCTTCGCCCAGGTAATTTTTAAAAGTTTTATCTCTTCCCCATGGAGAATTCGAGGGGTTGCAAATCGGAGCAAAGGCAGATATTGATACAAATTTCTCTGGGTTTCTCAGACCAATAACAATCGCTCCATGGCCTCCCATACTGAACACAAAGAAAACTGATTTAAATTTTTCAATGACTTTACAATTATAAAAGTACCTAATCTATGTAAAGCCTACTATATGTAAGTTAATACCAAGGCATTCCATCCTTCAAGATTTTCGTGATTTTTATAAAACAGACTGAATTATTAGACGATGTGATGCAACAGGTTTAAAAGCTAAATAATACTATTAATTTAAAATTTAATACTACTTGTTGAATCCAACAAGGACAGGATGAGAATTTAACTAGTTTGGCATTTAACACAAATTGTAACGTAACCATTATGCGGATGGAGTGCTAATGATTGATAATTACTCAAACAGTGGTTCAAGCTTAAGCTACCTGTGTCCAAAAATCCCAAATTTTCCAGTGACTGCAAAATTTTGCTCAATTAATTTCGGGAGTTCGGTCGTCACATAAGAGTACATACGGTAGTGTTTGCTCCATGGCTCTTGAACGGCATCTACATAAAATCCTGCTCCTTCTCCGAAGTCCCACGAATCCTTTTCACCGTCAAGGTTGCAGCCGCCTCAAAAGAAAAAAATAACGACGTCACTCATAATTACCGATTACATCACATCCAACATCAGTTTAAGGGAGATCCAATTACATAATTCATCGGAGTTCTGAAATCATCCTTGTACTAGTAAAATAAAGTGTAAAATATACTCACGAGGGCTTGTGTCTGGGCCAACGACAAGCAGTCTTTGCTCATTAGCGTACTTCTGGAACCCAGATTTTTGAATAAAATTCTCTTCATTGCAAGTAAGGCCAGAGAGGTAAAAGAGAACATTTAGTTTCTCATTTCCTTGGGTGTTCTTAGCCTCGGGTTCGTAAACCGAAAATTTCATTGAGCAGTTTAGCTCGGAGCTAAGATGCCTGTATACCTTTTGCAAACCCCCGAAGCAGCGTGTTTTGGAAACAAGCTCTAATGCCATTTCTGTTTGTGTTTAAACAAAACGCTCGAAAAAAAATAATTCTGAATTTTAGTTTTAGATTAGCCTGGTCAATTTGTCCTCACAAATCACATGCAGCTCCACAGAATGTCCCAGTCTCTATACTTATAGCCTTATCTACAAGCACAAACTGAAGTGAACTGAAGTTATATTGTAGGTTGCAACTTGCAACTGGAAAGCTTTAAGCGTTAATCCTATCACAGTGGTCAAGGGCAAGGCCAAGTCAAATATTATGTAAGTTGGATAGAACGTTTTATTTACTGGTACATATTAAACGGCTTATAATTAGAAGTCAATATCTGTCACCGGTGCACACTGCAATCAGTGCACTGTGCAAGTGTGCACTTAAGAATTCTTCCTACAGAATTCGTATTCTAGCGGACTATGGGCGCCGTCCATAAATAATAATTTTAAAAAATTCCCTACCCTATAAATCTTAAAGAAATAGACAAAAGTCATCCACAAATTTTTAAATAATTAGCTATTATTGTGAATGTCGTGACCAACCTCACTACATTTAGTAGTAAAAATCCCCACAGTCAGTCTTCGACTAGACCCATAAGCAAATTGAGGGGAGTGAACGCGAATGTAATTTCTGATGCGACCCCGTACGAAATGAGCAAGTGGGTTTAAAATGAAAGCTACTTACCTATTCACTTTTTTAACAGTACCTAACCTAAGTTAGGTACCTAGTTGCCTTCTTCCATGTCTGTATTATGTAAACGCAGCTTGTTCTTTTAAGAAAGTTCATGTACCGTAAAATTTGAAATAAGAGCCCGGGCTATCATTGTAAATATTGACGCCTCTCCCCGGCTATTTTTCGAGGCCGGCTGTCTTTTGAGGCAGGCTCTCTTTGCCAACTAGGCATTTATGGGCTAGTTAATTATTTTGAAAGAATGAAGTGGTTTCAATGAACTACTTCAGTTACTATTATTAGGTATGCAAATGTGCGCTAGAAAAGCATTCTAATTAATTCGAATCTTTATAACTCCTTATAAATTGACAAAATGTGAAAAAAACCTGAATTACGGTAATCTAATTAGTCCTCAGACTCACTATCAATTATAACAATTTCATTTTGAGGCAGCTCATCTTCGTCTTCTACTTCATTGTCATTTATAACGGCATTTTCATTGTTAGTGTCTCGATAGTTAACCAAAATGCCCCAGCCTGCGCGGCAGGAACTTCGTTCCTTAACAAGAAATCTCCGTGTCTTCCGATCCATCCAAGGCCACAGCAATGCCGCACGCTTTAATGAATTTTTCAATCAGCTCGGCCGGTAAAGCATTCCATGCATTCTTTACCCACTTTGTAATAATTTCCATTCCAATTATTAGCTATGAGTAGTAGATAAGTCTATAAGTCTACAGCTGCACGGAATTGTAAAAAGGGAGCCAACCATCATAAGAGAGGCTGTTTTTGGAGACCGGCTCTCTTTCAAGGCAGGCTCTCTTTGTACTCAATTGCATGATTGCCCCGGCTATCTTTCGAGACAGGCTAACTTTAGAGGCAGGCTCTTATATCAAGTTTTACGGTAATTATTAGCAGCTCAATTTGGAATAGCATAATTACTAAAATCAGCAATCAAACAGGTGCCGATCGAACTCGATACCAAGTGTGTTGAATTACCCAACGTGCCTACTAGTAGTCTTGAAGATTTAGACGCGTGCAAAAACAGTTTAGTTTTCAACAGTTTTGCAATAATAGTATAAAGACTGGAGATGTTTAGTAGTAGAATATTCGCCCGGTGAACTAATGCTCGTGCTTTAGTTTAAATAAATAAATTATGGTTTCATATACATAGATATGAAGGAATGCAAATACATGGTAATTAATCAATGACTTTATAGAACGAAAGTCGTCGCAAACTTTATATTCATCATTTTGTCTTAGGAGTTACAAAAGTGGTATGTGTGATATCAAAATAATGTGCATACATTAAAAAATAATTCAAACATTGGGTTCACACAATATTTTCACATACGGCTTCACGAGCTTGAATAGTACCTTGTCCGTCTCCTCTTCCAGTGATATCAGGACTTTTACATTATCCAACGGACGAAACACGACATCCCCAAATGTAACTCGTCCTTCCTAAAAATGTAATTTATGCCAAATGCGATGAGTTAATGATCCTTAAAATTGTGTTAGTTAAAGAAATAATAATAAATAGCAGGGCTAAAAATATCACTTTTTCACTATATAAGAAGCCTCCTTCTTTTGGAAAGAATATGAATCCCTCCATGGCATAGCGGGGAACAAAAACTTGTAGAGCATTGCGGCGGATAAACATAACGTATGCATCATGTTCTTCCATTTTACCCTTCAACTTTTTCTGTAAGCAAAAGACAGGAAAAATATTTATTATTTACTAATATTGATAATATGATAATATAATAATAATTAATTAGTTATAAAACGTCAATTGATAAAAAGTGACTGTAAATGGGTATGCTCAAAAAACTTACACTCTTGTGTATATTGTGCGAGGCTCGAGAAGCATACTGTGCCATTCGGTGACGCAAATTGATGTTCTCACAAATATCGTGCATTTGTTTAGAATCTAGAAGCTTGGGATCCACAGCTTCAACTCGCAAAGCAGCTGCGAGAAGTCGATGAACCATTAAATCAGCATACCTAGTGTAAGACCAGAAATTATTTTGAAGTGCTGCTTAATTCCTTAGAAAAATATTTAAGCGCATGAACATCAATTCGGAAGACTTCGATGTCAAAACAAGCTTATACCTTCGAATTGGAGACGTAAAATGAGTGTACAGCTTGGTAGCCAATCCAAAATGATGATACTCTTCGGGGTTTGTAGTTCCCGAGCAACAATACAGAGCTTGCGTCATGCACCTTGTAGTAAGAACCTTTAAAATATCTTTGATATTATCCGGCACATTTTGAAGTGATTCGTTCAGGGCTTTCGATCCTTTATCCACAATAATATTCAAGCCATGGGTCTCAGCTGCTAATAATAAAGTATCAAAATTGGCCAGTGGTGGAGTTGGATGTCGACGCAGTAAAGCGTATTCTCGAAATTCTGCAAGTGTAAATTCAGCCACCGAACAATTTGCCAACAACATGAATTCTTCAACCATAGCATGAGACTCTTCACATTCATCGTCTCCTTCTCCGTCAACACTTACTTCAGCAGTATTCAACATCAGTGCTCTTTATTTCCAAAAAACAAAAATATCAATGCATAGAAAATTAATATTTACTTAAATAATGTTAAAGTTAAATTCGTTCCTCCTACCCATTATCGAATCGTTGTTTTCTTAAAATTTGAGCCAAATGGCTCAAACGTTTAAGTGACTGAGTCACTTCGTCAGTATCACTAGAGTTCAACTTGGCTTGAGCTTCAGCGTAAGTCATAGCAGCCTTTGACTGTATAATTCCTTTGTAAAACTTAGTATCCACTATTTTTGCCTCTTTGGTCATTTTCCAAATTACAGAAAATACTAGTTTCTCTGTTCCAGCATGAAGCGAGCATAAGTTGGAACTGAGTACGGCTAAATGATAAAAAGCATGTAAGTTATACTGATTTAAGAATAAATAAATAATGACACGAATATTAGAACCTCCTATCAAATACATTACGAACATAAAATTACCCGGAATCATATCAATTCTTCGGTCAGCCAGGTACACGGTTGTTCCTCGTTTTGCAGCCTCCTCGTCCAGAGCATTTCGTGGACGAACAAAATGGGACACATCGGCAATATGAACACCAACCTCGAAGTACCCGTCTTCCAACTCTCTAGCGTGCAACGTGTCATCGATGTCAGTGCATCCAGGAGGATCCACGGAACACACAATGAGGTCCTTAAAACATTTTCGCTTCTGATATTCTTCCTCAGAAATAATATAAGGAAGCGTTGGTAAACATGCTTCTACAGCTTTTGAGAACGGGTCATGAGGAACTCCGTGCTCGTGAAGAACAGCCTCAGTTTCGGTTTCAATTGTTCCAACTGGACCCAATATTTTTGTATAATGACCCTATTCAAATAAGTGCAAATGTCCAAATTAAAAAAATTATAGCTTTTAGCATGTCATGTTAATGAACAATAAACAAACGTCACGTACCATTGGGAATCGTGAATTTGACGGCCAATGATCGATTTGAACAACAATTTTTTGTCCTTCAAATCGTTCCACATTTCTTGTTTCAATTCTCACTCGAGGTAACTTCTTATTGTCTGGCAAAAAGTAATGGTAGCTTGCATTTTCATGCAAACTCTTTCTAATAATGCCACAGCACGGGAGCCACTTTCTTCGGATTATAGAAACTACTCTGGCAGTTGGCCTAATGTTTTCAGCCTTTTCCTTCGACTTGGCTGCAGCCGCTAGGATTTCTTCTTCTTGCTCATCTCCAGTGGCTACTGTTTCTGCAGCCGGAGGTTCATCATCAACCTCATTTACAACCAAACCTGAAGCAATAGACCACTTATCTTCCGGAAGAACCTCGATAGCAATGATATCACCATCCGTAGCCCGATTAATATTTCTCGTTCCCTGCAGTAGATACTCCTTGGCATCTTGCTGGTCCCCATCCACCCGAACAAATCCTTCATAAAAGTTCCAACATCTGTAAGCCCCTTGAAGATATTTTCCACTTTTGATTCCTTCTTGCACCACCTTCATGTCTAGATGCGGGTCGAAGGAAAAATCTGGCCTTTCCCCCCGTGTTAGACCTGCATTTTACCAACATTGTGTTAAAATATTATTTCAAACTCAAGTCTAAGCTAGCAGAATATGTAATATATTTACAGCTTCCCTTGCCAGTAAAGGTGACAAACCTGTATCTTCATTGAATGGAACGCGGCACAACTTGTCTTCTAACCCTTTAAACTGGTCAGTCATATTACTAACGTACTCCTCCCCAGTTAGAACAAGGAAAGAATCAATTTTCGACACTGTGTTGCATTTGGACTGAAATTCAGGATCATCACTAAGAACGACATTACGAATCTGTCGCGAAGCAAAATGGTCTTGGAAGTACACGTAGCTGGTAAGAAATAGTTTCAGACTGTAAGCTTCTTGACTTTCTCCAGGATTACGTTCAATATAAGTGTCTCTGAAAGAATCAAACAAACTTACCACACTTAAAATTCAAGACACTTTTTACTACCAACACATACTGCTGCACTTTATTTTTTTCTGAACACAATTTCTCTTAACAGTCTGTCGGTTTATGACTAACGTTAGACTTTCGCTAATTTTTACGCAACGATAAACAAAAAACTTACGTATGATGCTCATTTAGAAAGTAAACAATTTTTCTGTTTTTTATTCCATCCCGTAAACGCTTATACTTTGCCATACTAGATTTGGCTACCTCTTCAACTACGGTTTGAAGCAAAATCACATTGCTAAGCTCTTCCAACACGTCAAGCTTGTGGTCAAAACATAAGTAAAAGTAAAATTAATTGATACATACATCATTGTGATTGCGAATTATCAAAACTGAGACTACGATATGAGATGAAATTTGAAATTTTGCCCAATTTGCAGTTCAACTGACCTGCAACCTGAGCTTAATATAATGGTTGTAGTTACCTGTCGAATAATGAACGACGCATCGGGTATCAGATAGTGTTTGAAATTGCATTTATTTGAATAAATTGGTGGGTCATTATCCAGCTTAAACTGCGAGCGTGACGTGATCGGACACAGTTGACAGCCGTAAGAACCGCAATTTATATCACTTCTAAGATATTTCTCCCGAGAAATCTGTAAAGTTATGTTAAAGTATTCGTATGTCCTTTTGCCACCCAAAATCGTCTTTGTTATAAGCAGAAATGAAATTTGAAAATTAACACGCCATTTTATTTTATAATAATAAATGATTACACTCACCCTCATAGGCTTTCCCCTCCGATTTTGGCGGTAATATGTCAACTCCAATCTCCGGCGTTCAGGTTCGACTATTTCACATTCCATCATGATTACTCACGTAAAGTGGGCGACAATTAAAAAAGTAACAGTGACAGTTGACAGTGTTTTCGAAAGTAACAGTTTTCGGTCGATCAAGTTGTACAAAGGCTCTTAATAATTATATTTGAAAAACCAATTTTTTTTGTAAAGCGGATTTGACAAAAGCCACACACAACACAATCACATTCTAAGGCTATTCGAAATAAAACAGCCGATACACTCGAATCAATGTGATACACAGATTTACCAAGCTTCACTTACTGTAACTAAGCGTTTGGTTAGCGAGGTGTTAATAATTATTAACTCCCGAAAATGCCAGTAATAATTCGGTCGATGAACAACATTTAACACCGCCTCATTGAATCCTGAATCCTGCACGTTGTCCTATTTGAAAGTTTAAACAAATTGCGCTCAGCATACATAACCATTAAAGAAAACATTGGTACATACAGATGCTCGATGGGTACTTTGTCAGATTGTTTCTGTTTTTCATTTTCCTTTTTCCGTTTTCCATTTTATTCTTTTTCTTTTCGGTGGTTGTTGGCGTTGGTTAGGTAGTATTTAGTCTGTGGTTAGTTATTCTTCAATATCATTAATTGCTCCGACTCAGTTCCATTGACCCGACTGCCAATGGTGCCAATACCAATAAATAACGTATCATATCAGATGCACGGTCAAACGTGCTTCATTCAGATAATTTTGTGTCCTTTGAATTTCATCCAATAACGTATTTCTCTTGTATAAAACAAACATTCGTCCGTCTTTTCAACATACTGTCTTTTGCCATATTTTATTTACATTCATAAAATGAATTAGGCGTAAAATTATTATTAAGTTATATTATTGTAATATCGATTGGGGTGGACATACAAGGATAACTTTTCAACCAAAAGATCTAGAGCATAAAATATTTATGTTATATATAATATATTTATAATTCGTATAAAATTAAGGTTGCCCTCTCAAAAAACAACCTGAGCTTAACAGCAATAAAAACGTCTACAGGTTCGAACTGTATAATATGTATGGGGTTTAAAATCTTTTACAGCCAACAAGTAAAGATTTTACGGTGAGAGTTTTTATTGCTCGGGCTCCCGAGTTACGATGTGACTACGTTTGACGACATTCGGCTTAGAAACGTGATTTTATTATGAGGTCAATAGCAAAACCCTGACATATGTCATATGATTATTTTTATTTCGTTTTCTTTGCATTTTACTTTTGCATCATTAAAAAGCAAAGTTTGAGCAAAACAGGTTTCAATAAAAAACAACTAACTCGAAGTAGAAGGGAAACGCACTCTGTTGTCTAAAAAAAATTATCAATTACGGGCTCTCGCTAGGAAATAAGATACGAGTGTAATTATATGGTACTACTAGCACTGCATTAAGTGTAAGTGATAGAATAGGTTGAGTAAGTGAGTAGCGTATAACATCCCGTAGGCTCATCGTAGTGTAATTAGTTTTGAAACGCAATTTACAGTTGTTACAGGGTTTGAGACATGACATCTAAACAATATACATACATACATATTAGTACTGCAGGGTTTGAGCTTCTTTATACAGAAGCTTACACGCAAACATTACTATGTACGCGCCATTACCAGAAATTATGAAACTTTTCATAAAGTAAATTAATAGTAGCTTAATTACCATTATAACCTTTTTGACAAAATGAAATGCATCCATATTTACAAGAATATTCCAGAATATTTGAGATTTTATTTCTAGAAAAAATAATCTAGGCTAATGATGATGATCCTCATTACGGCTTTTACTAATGTGCACAAACGATATTGTAAAGCATTATTTAATGCGCTACTTAATTTTGGGATGCCCCTTCAGAGATGGGAAAGATCATGGCAGAAATTAAGGGAAGTCATCAGTCATTCCTTCCTATTCTGGATCCTGGATCTGAAAGGGATGGGAATATCCATGCCATGGCTTCGCCCATCTGAAATCTAGTTTAAAAATCAACTCTCCGTAGCTATTTGTACAGCCAGTATGTAACGCACGGTCTTCTGCCTGTACCTATTTTGACATTTATAGTTTCATGAGCTAAAAATGAACAGATACCCTGCTTACCTTTTAGGGTTTAGGTTTTCTGGAGTGCTAGGCCATAAAAGGTAAGGGACCGGGATAATAGGTACTACGCAATTACTATTGTAATGATGAGTAATTTTATTGTCCCTCCCACATAATGACAAGACTGTAAACTGAAAGAACATTGCTATGTTGCTATCTTCGAATTTGAATCCAGCAAAGCAGGAAATTCAGAAAGGGCAAGTGTGGAAGCTTACATACAGAGAGATAATTAGTATAGTGTGTAGTGCTACACAATTGCTCACGATTGAGGCTTTCGTGCTGCGGATGATGTTGGCAGCTAAAAGATCAACGATTACTCTTTTTTGTTTCCCAGTAACCTCCCAAAAAGCTACATTGGAATTGGAAACGGTTGATGCAGGCATCCATGAACTTATTACAGGTACACAGCTGGCTATGAACATAAACTACTAGAGTATGGAGTTGAGTTGACACTGTACCTGCTCTGCACTGGCTGCCAGTATACATAACGTGATGATCTTGATCATGTTCATGGTTATGATTTGTTCTCACCGGGATCGGAATAAACTATCTACAAGATTTAGCAGATTTACCATAATCAGTCTCGTTCACGTTTCTCTTCCCATCTCATATTTCCACTGTGGAACATTGAGTCACCTTTTGTTTACCTGAACGCTAGAAAAAACGACCTTGAATAAATGCGTTAACAACTACATTTTTTTTGCACGAAGGCAGGGTATTTTTATCTCCAGAGCGTTTTTGGAACATAAACACTTGATGTTCTTACTTCACCTCAAGTGATGCATTTTGTTTCCACTTGAGTTGCTTGGATCCATAGTGCGTGTTCACTATTCTGTTCACACACTTGTTGAATCATAAAGCTTCTTGATTCCACTTCGTTTAAGACTTATGGTCAGTCGTGTCTTGGGAATTCAAATGACTGAATAGCTGGCCTCAATAAATGCGATATATGAATGAAGTGATCGTGAGTGATGATAATTCATACAAGCGAAATTGTAAGAAGCAAATTATAATATTATATTATGCCATCGTCTTGTGGTTATCTGAATCCGTCAATCATGACGACAAATTTTCACCCACGTGAATTCGCAGAATTTTCGTATGCATCATCCAAGCTGATTCATTGAATTGCGAACGACTTCACAGCAAACTTGTTAGAGTCAAAGCGTCTCAGGAGCTACTTGTAAATGTAACCTTGATAAAATATATGCACCTACACTAAAAGTTACAACGACATGCATGTCTATAAAGAAGGAATGACGAGTAAGCAATACCAGTAATTGATCACAAAAATTTACGATAAAAGTTTAGCTGGCTGCAGTCGTGTGTAATAATTATTTATTTGTCACTTTTAACCGTTGATTTCCCTGGAACTTATTTTACTCCGTGCGTTACAATCTCCTACAATACTGCCTTGGGGTAAGTCTGAGATTTGGACAAATGACTTTTGTGTCGAAGCTGTTACTGCTTGTATTATTATACGGATGATGACTGTTGGGAATCGCAAAGCAAAAACGGTTGCCAACGGCCAGTGTATAAAAAACTCGTTCCCTCCCCTGCATCTTCCTCATCCTCAGCACCGGGATGCTTACTCACCATCATCACAATGAGCAACAAGCTACTCGACTAAACCCACCAACAACAAAACCAAAACCAACCAACCTTCCTAATTCACCTGTGTCGAGAAAATATAAAGAGTTTGGATCCTTTTCAGTCAACAACTTCTCGTCGCTGTCAGTTTACTCCTCTCGCTCTTCCCTTAAAAACACTTACTCACAATCGAATCCTCTTCATTTCATGCCACTTCATTCACCTGCCCAAGTTGTTGAATTTAGTTTGTATAAATCTTCCCAAAATGACAACGTCTATTTCTTCTGTTGGGATTATCATCGTTTTGGCAGCCTTGTTTGCACCTTTCGGTAATTTAATTAATTACATGATTTTTTTTTAAAAAAATAGCCACTTTTCTTTATTACAGTTCTATCTGTTATATAAATAGCCAGGCATTAATTATTGAAGGATTTGCTTGAATTCGACATTGTGAACAGGTGATGCTGGTCCAAATCATGAGTGGCGCAAGTTTGTTCTTAAAGATTACGATAAAGGGGCCCTTCCAGGAGATGGAT
>JAAXYX010001010.1:0-27694 GCA_036851915.1 Ptenothrix huangshanensis
TGTTTTCAGATCTTACCGAGACAGAATTAGAATTCTAACCAATGCAAACCTCGAACTACCAGCTACACATATACCTATACAGATCTACAGGTAGGAATTGCAGCATGTATCAGTGTACCCCGATTAATGTTAATGCATTGGATACGAATAAGTTTTGAATTACTCACCTAAGTAGTATGCTTTACCTGAATTTTGATGCTTGAGATAAAATAACTGAGAAGAATTACATGTAAAAATAAATCCACTCATTACTATCAAAATCAGGAAAATGTTATTTGGAGAAGGAAATCCATCACATACTTCGACAAACAGTTCAAGCATTCAATCGTATGACAGCTCTTCATCTGATTGGAAAAGCACAGATAGTTTCGACTTTGAACTAAATGTAAGTTGTATTTCTAACACTAACAAAACCAGCTACAGCCGCCGTAAACTTCTTTTGCTCCGATGTAATTATTAATAGGTACTCTAGAACCTACTACGACTTAATAAACTGGCAAACTTGACATTAACTCAATGTTTGTACACTGATCGCGAGCTTGACACAAATCATGCGAGGAAGTTGTGATTTGCTATTTTGTCGGTGCAAAGGCACGCAAACGTTTTAATCTAGCCTCACCTTCCACTTGATCCACATATGTACATACCTAATACATCAAATTTGCATGATTATGCCAATAATTCCGTCTAATTCATAAATCTCTTGAAAGTTTCGTTTGATATTCACCAGCGCAAGGGCATGCGACATGTTTTGGATTGTTATTTCATATAGTTTGTGGTAATTAAATCACTACATGAAGACCACTTACACCTGAGATAAGATTTACAGATAAGATACGCCTACCAGTTCGCATTTAAACTCTACATTTCTACAAGCAGCGCGGTGAGAGCGTAAAATTTTCAAGTCGAATAAAATTAATTGCTTGTGATATTTTCCTGTCTTACGAACTTGGTTAGGTTTGAGAACGTTTCTTCTCATACAAACTATGTATACAATATATTGCATGTAGTACAATTATTTCAATATGAATCTTTACTGTAAGACCTAACAAATAATTATATGTGTTATGCTTATAAAAGTAATATGCCTAGGTAATAAATTATCCTCAGCAGTAGGAGCTATTTATCACTAATAAAGATCAGTATTGCACGTCTAAAACAAAATGACGGTTTGCCTAAAGAAATATCAGTCACACTCATTTTGTATTAGTGTTGAATGGCTGTACTTCTAAAAAAGTATAAGCTTTTAAGTGAACATCATAAAATCAATGCATATTTAAAAGTCTTTTTATCAAATAATTGTGCAATAAGATTAGAAATCGTGAAGCAGGAAAAAAATGTCATCATTATCCAGAAATTCGACGTAAAAAAGAAGATAATCGACACTAACATAGGTATTCACGCAGGTATGCCCACAACATTGGCATTGATACTGCAGCATTATGAACACCAATTATGTATATCCATCAATCAATCAATCAAAATTAGACCTCTGCAATTCGAATTCGTAAAGGACTATATTAAAGTAATTATAGTTATGTTGGGTGAGACGTCTTGCGCATTTAAGACAAAAAAGGCTTTCGAAAAAAAGAATTTTAATGCAATGTTGTAAATACATACATCCAATTACCATAAGCTAACTGCTACACCATTATAATTGGAAAATGATGATAAAGTAAGTAGTATTTTGTCATGGCTAGAAATGCAACAGTGAAAAAAGGACCAGAGAATTTGATTATAAGTTGTATATGAAATTTGAAGTGTAACACCCTTTCTATTCAAACTATACATATACCTAAGTTAAATATCGTGAATGACATGACCACCCATTGCAATAGTATTAACATGTGGTTTGACATCGATGAGCGTAACAGCAATTGGTTCCTGGAAACGTATAATTATTATATTATAAGTTGCATTGTCGTCATCTATCAGGGTACTTTATACGTGAACTCCTGAAGCAAACAAATTGATACGTGTAGCCAAATCCTACCGTATGTTGTAGGTACTTTAAGCATCACTGTCACAATGATCGACAAAGGTATAAACAATGATGTATGTAATTCGATGATGATTTTTAATTTTACCTTTTACTTATAAAAAATCAATCCGAACAAAACTTGGATGCGAAAAAAATGTGATCAGGGAAATGAAAAGACTAACTTTTGACGTGACTTTGATTTTCAAGCGTCGTTAAGTTGGAATCATTTGTGGCAAGTACATAACAAGGAGTCAGCTCGGCGATTATTTTTACAATTTAGTTTTACAGCGTTACAACGTCGTTTACAGTTTAATGGATTTACCAGTATTTTAGCCTCCTTGATTTTGATTTCAAGTGCAAAAATTTAAGTTCTGCATTCTTTTTCAATTTTAATAGCTTCATTTGAATATCAGAACATCAGGAAATTTCAGTGAATTAACCAATCAAAATTAGATAATTATAGCAAAGGTCATTTATTCCCTAGTTTGATATTACACTTAACGATAAACAATTACTAGCATGCATGGCTTAACTATTTACATACATGTATATTGTACTTGTCAGCTACATGTATAGTGGAATGCAGATTTCTACTTCATTTTTTTTGCTGTATTGAATGTGCGTTGCCGATCGTGTAGTTTAAACTCATCTAATGCCTGCCCACCTTTTCACCCGTTTATACCTACATGATATTCATATGTACCTAGGTGCCCATGCTTTGGCGATGACCAAAGAGGTTCTCTACTTTAACACAAGTTTTGAAATAGCTTGATTCCTAATAATTCATCATATTATGCGATGTTGACAGTCTTCAGTTGTCATTGAAGATGCAATATACCTATAATTATATTTTCATTAGCCTTGTCCTTACTTGCAATACTTGCCCTCTATTCATAGCACTCAAAATTAATTTTGTATGAAGTGGAGCATCCGTGATTTGAATTTAAGTGTGCGTACACAAGATACCCATGTATTACTAATGACCAACGGAAGCTGACAGCTCTAAATGTACAAGGATGCGCGAAGTGTCATTTATGATTAGCGAAGGTCAGACATGACTACTATCTTTCTAATTTAATAATCTACACTAAAATTACGTCAAGCAGTATAAAGTGAGGTTTGGAATGTTATCAGCTTCATTGGACTAAATAGGTCAGGTTTTAGGTTAGGTTAGTGATAAATTTTCTGCAATTTTCTGCAACTTTTCCATGACCAAATACACTCCCACGACGACAACAACATCAACAGCGAAAGCAACATGCTTTACAATCTACACTTTTTCAAGATAACAAATGAATCTCTGCTTATAATAATTATTACAATGACGTGTATCTGGAAATTTTCAATGAACAATAAGGACAGTTAATTCATTTGCTTGTTTTTTCCAGACTTATCTTCGCATTGCGCAATATGGAAGGCCTGGGCGCCACAACATTTCTCACGAAAAAAATACTTCTAAACAGTGTAGGTTGCATTATAGTAATATTCGTCACTAATTGCTTGTACATATTAATTTGTAATCTGAAACATAAGAGTTTAAGCACAGTTTTTTTTACACTACAGAAATGCGCTATATGACAGCATATTGGAAACGCACACAGAAAAGATGCACATGCTATACACAGTAAATAAAAATAGTGATTGATCAATTCGATTCACCTTTGCTCTTTAGTTATTTTTCTCGTACTCAGTGGCTTGTAACAGTATATTGAGCTTCATCCATGCTTTAAACTGTCTAGGAAGAAAATTTTACTTTGTTGAGGATCGAGATTTGAGATAGCAATAACTAGCTGTACGAATATGTATTACCTAATTTCTAAATGACACACCGCCCATACTGCAGACTGCAGATGCATATGATTGTGAATGCTAATAAACATTGTTTATTCGAACGTACAGAATTCATACTATTCTGAGTTCCTTATAATTGTGCAAATGATCATTTGGTACCTTTTTTAGATTTACGTTCAAATACCAACACTTTTCGAGATAGGGATTTGCTTACTTTTATTTTCCTTTTGATTGGACTCGTGTAAGTTAAATGCTACTGCATAAATAAAGACTCATTTTTTCTTACAACAACACTGTTTCGATCGAACCTACATGCCTAATCCAGTTGACTGAATTTAGAAAAACTTATCTGAAAATCGAGAAGTGCATATAAACTATTGCAATGTTTACGATGTATCTACATGTTAGTTCACACGGAGTCTCCACACATTCATTGTTCTTGAATTTTTATTCAGGAATTCGGATGCTGCTGAATAAAAGAACAGGTACATGGCACGGCTTGGCTGCTGATAGTAATCACATCACCGTTCACAAGTATCATGTTAGATTGACAGTAAAAGCAAAACAAAATATATAACAGACACCGTCATCAAGTTTATACACATGTAATTGATCGGCCCCAGTGTTACTAATGAGTCCAGATGATTCGAGAACCAAACCTTGTCTCTATAAAGCCCCTTGGGGTGGACTCGGTAAACCGAGGATTTATAATTATGAAAATAGGAAAATTGTTGCAGCTCGTGTATGTTGGAAACCAAGAACTGTAACTACAAGGTTGATGAGAAGTTTTCCAAATGTATACATTCGATTTTGATGTTGGTCCAGCCCAGTGCGCGTCACATCATAGCTTTTACGAAGGCCAAAGGATGATGAAGTTAAAGATGAAGGTAGAACAAGTTGTAGGAAAGAATATGCACCAGAAACAGAAATGGCAGTCGTTCAAAGGTAAAATGTTTAATACTCTTGACTTTCCCTAAATTAACGAGTGAGTGGTTGATAAAATCAAAAAATGAAAACAAGACATGGTAGTATAAAACCAACTGCTACTCAAAACACATGTATCCGTATTGTTTTACATACCGCGAGTATTAATACGATAGGTTGACAATTGGCGATGGTCTTCTATCAGTTTTGTAGTTTTGTTTGGTCAGCTTTGTAGTCCAATTGTCCAATAACTAACTGATAATCCAAATAAAAACATCAACGACAAGCCATTAAAAAGGTTCACATCGTTCTAAATACATTGTTGACGAATAGGAATAAGCAAATACTTGAAGGTATATGTATGTAAGTGGATGAGTTGTAATACAGCAAAATTTGATTACATCTTCTTCAGTCCTACCATTCCTCATTCACATTTCATGTCGTAATTCCTAATCGTTGAATCGAATTTCGTATTCGTTCATATTTCGTACTCGTTTGATTTTTGTAGCGTGGGAAAGTCAAGAATTTAACTTTCCGGCGTTCCATAAACCTACAAGTCGTAAAGATCTGTGAAAAAATATCGTTATTTATTTTATTTTATTTAAATACACTATTGTCGTTGTCGTCAATTATTTCACATCAGTATTTGCTAATAAAGTCAAGTAGATACTCAGAATCGGCAAGTATGTATCTCCAGGTTTGGACCGTTGATCGTAAAGTGGTTTTCATAAGTTAAATACAAACAACGATCACAATTTTTTTGAAGCAAAGACAAAGCGACGACTCGACATTTATTTTAATAATGCTGAATGCATAAACGAAGCACCTTTAGTCTCCATCAAAGTGATAAATGGTATCTAGTGCTTTTATCCAACTCGGAACGAACATAATAGTTGATAGTGACGAACTGGTGTTAGAAACATATTCTTAGCTTGATATTATTGATCATTGAAATCATTGCAGATTTTTTAA
Source organism: Ptenothrix huangshanensis (assembly GCA_036851915.1). Classification (NCBI taxonomy): domain Eukaryota; kingdom Metazoa; phylum Arthropoda; class Collembola; order Symphypleona; family Dicyrtomidae; genus Ptenothrix; species Ptenothrix huangshanensis. The sequence continues at coordinate 5,669 of JAAXYX010001010.1, forward strand.
ACTTTAAACATTTGAAAGATAAGACATTCAGTATTAACAATAGCTCAATAGCTGACCAAAGTTGCCACAGTTTTTATGTATCCTTTGTATGCATACTATATTAAACTCTTCATCCGTACTGGGGTTATAAAAAAGATAAATTATTATTTGTTTATTAATTCAGTTTGACAGTTTTACCATCAACTAAAGTACATAAATATGTTAGTACTTCATTGTGGACATTTGGGGAAAATTTCCTCCTTGATTGATTTGGATCAGTTGAAAGATGTTACAATATTAGAGATAAGTAGGTGCGAATCGGAGGTAGAGTAGCGTCAAGCATAGTTGCTTTGAAATAAAATCTATCTTAATGTCTAGCCGTACATATGTAAATAATATCATAAAACCTTGTGCTAAAATATTTTACACATCTACAAAGTATAAGTCCTTTATTATAATGACATCAAGAACAAGGGAATTTAAATGTAGTAAAATCTAACCTGTCATCATCATTCTTATGTTTTTATTGATTTATTATAGCGATCAACTTGCTCTACTGCTACCTCTTCACGCACAGTAAAATCAGCTTTAGTTTTTTCAATGGAATAATATCGCCTTCCCAGAAGTTCCTGTCTTCGTTTTATATGATTCGCTATGCTTAATATGAATCCATCAAACGATAACTGACTCTTGACTGACAACTGATAGGGTTAATTATTCCATGTACTGTAAGTGCACCGTAATATATTTCCGGATGTAGGCTTTACTACGAGCGAAGTACTGATTTATTTGTTTGATTCATGTTTAGTTTAGAATACGAGTAGTACACAAATTGCAAAGTTTTTAATATTGATTTATTGTTTGTTGCAACTTCCTATAGAATTTTGCGAGCTGTCAAATATTGAAATGGGAATCGAAAAGTTGAGACCATCATCATGAAAAAAAGGCATTATCAAACATCCCACGCCAACGCCAGTTCTAATGGCAATCGTTCAACAATAACAATTCATTCAGGCTTAAGTTTTGTGAATGAATGTATGATTTGACGACGTGAGAAAAGTCAGCACGATCGCTGAACGAAGGAGATTGGGCTGAGTGAAAAGTAAGTAGTAAACTATAATTCATAAATGTGATTGTTCAAGTCACATTGTCCCGCATGTACTTAACGTCTCACATGGGTTTTATGAATATTTACATAGGATCGTTATTCTCGTGGGAGTAAATGTGGATACTTAATACTTCGGTGGGGTAAGGATTCGTCATTCCTTCACTATTTAAATTCATGAGTATCGTTGTGCCATAAGCTACCGTTTTCCTTTCGACTGTACCTATAAATATTATTGCTACATTGCTAATTAAAATGCTACATCATAATTTGCAAAATGTACAGTTCAGTGAAAAGACTGAGTTGGCGTTGTGATAGCGTGAGAAGCTTGGACAATGACATGCTTAGTCACTAATACTAATAATATAATGATTACTAGCCTGGTCTGAACTATGTGCCAGGCCAATTTTATGAGTAAGACATACCAACATATCTTCCTGCATGTACGAGTGTTTTCTCTCGGTCTCTATTTACACGTGATAAACAAAATTGTGATGAAATATCAGGTTTTTATAACTGAATATGCTCCAACTAGTATATCATAATAATATCTATAATATATGTTAAGAACCTCTGGCATATGTACTCTCACTTATGTTTTTGTGCACTGTAGTTGTAAAAAGCTGTGTAATAGTATACCGTCATAATTGTACTAGTATGTTAGTAATTATTCACTGGATATTGTTTCTCCGTAATTTTTATCCTTTTGTCAGACTGTCTGTCTTTTGTCATTTTATACTGGCTTGACATATGGCATGCTCCGGAATTGAAATCATGCATGGAGGTAGGTACCTCTCTCATCCATTTTCTCGGCAGTGCTATGACACAATGTACTAAAAATAGTTCAGAAATAGTTGAGTGTGCAACATATTGCTGTGGATGGTGCCCACATGCTCAAGTTATAATCGAATAATAATATTTATTATTATGGAGTTATGAAGTATAGAGATAAGAGTATTAATCTGCATGCATCCTCACTCGATGGCAATACAACTGACTACTTGCACACATTCTTGTATTGGCAGTTATTGAAATTTAATGCTATCAGTATGTATGTCATGTCACCCACTGTCAGCTCTTCATTTTTTACAGCTCATTTTTGTGGGCTGGTACTTAAATACTTAGTAAAGTCACACGATGCTTGAACTGATGCACATGACACATTCTTTTCTCGGCGTGCGCCTTGCTGGTGTGGGAAAAGAATGTTTGCTGCTGATGAATCAACTCTTTTCCTCGTCTTTTAACCTCCGAAACTACGTCGCATTTGTAATTTGATTTCATTTATTACACGTTAACTACCGATACAAATCATAAACTCAATTTGTTATTTCATCATTATTATTGTTTAATTATCCTAATCGTATTATCATATGACATAATGACACGACATGAATAAATATCCAACTTTTCAGCCTTATATTTCTAACTTCCCACGTCTTCTAAATTTTGTTGTATACATGCATGTACCTCGATTACGTGCACACAGTGTCAGCGTTGCTTCAGAATACTCTTAAGGTACTAAACCAACATAAAATGTTTTCCGAGAAGCTGGCGTAGTGGTGTCAAGGAGGTAACCGCAAGTTACCCATTATAAAGCAGGCTCTGGAGAATTGACCAATGCAGGCTATGCAAGCACAAGTATTCCTAGCTAATCTGCAGCAACTTTCTAGAAAATTGATTGTGAAATGTTGAATGTCACTCATTGTTTAGTTGAACACGTGCAGCTCATTTACATTATCCATTCAAGTGACATTTTGATAATCCCGACTGTCCAAGGATGCATAGAAGGAAACAAAGCACGAGCAAGCAATAACATCAACACAATGGACAATTTTGAGGATCGAAATGTTGAGGAAAGTGAGGCAGTTGGGAAGATTATTTTATGTGCATATAGGTACTGAGTAGTTGGGAAGAATTTCGGCGCACGAAACCCTAAATGGTCAATATCTGTACGGTGCTTTGAATGTAATTACTGGTTCTTCGCGACAATTGAAAAGGAAAAAGAACTACTGCTTGTATTTCTTTACTACTGTAATACACGACAATAATAAACCAAGTTTTCCATCAACACAACCATATATTCTAACAAAAAATATTAATAAGAGGTCCATGCCATTGGAAGGTATCCCTGTGTGAATAGTAATGTTTTATGCATACATTGATACCGTCGTATTGACAATCTAGTAATCCTGCCATGGATTTGGTCTCGTCTTGACAAGTGCAAGAAAAGGTAAAATCAGATGATCTTGTGGAGGTACTGGAGGTACATAAACGTAAGAGTTGGCCTGTTGTTATGTAGATGATTGTAGATTGTGAATGATTTGATTTTGTTGGTTGTGTAAATCCTTTCTTGAGGAAGATTACTGATAGCCTTAGGTAGGTTCCCTTTTCTTCGTCTCCTTGACGGCCACACTATCTCTTGGCACGGCACAAGGAAGGCACGTTCTTCTCATAACGAAGCAAAGTACAGTATGCATTTGGATTTCCAGAGACGATGGCCATAGTCGTCGTTGTTCGGTCCCATTAACAAACCTATTTACTATTTTCTGGTAACAATGAGAAAAAAGTATATGATTATCGCTTCGATCTTCGTCTTTTTGCTTTCTGTTCACTTCTTTTCTTTTCTCGTTCCTTCTCTTTCGATTCCGTGCATTTACCTGTTCCTCTTTCCTCACCAGTACACTTGGTACACATACCGATTATCTAAACATGGACTTTGGTTTGGCTTAGTTTTTCCTCCCCAACTACCATGTAGTTAATCTAGACACTATCTTTAGACGGTATAGGGTAGATACTTCAGCAGTGCATGGCTGTATAATTAACTATTGCTAGAACATTACTGTTGAATTGGTTTTTGGTTTGATCAGGATCCCTGGAGGAACAAATGGGTCATGTTCATGTCTGTACGTGCCTTTATAAGTGATGCTTATTTTGGAGCTATTCATGTATGTATGCGTATTTAGATATATAGTACTCTCATACGCTCATACGCTCTTACCTTACTTCGTCGAAAGCAATGCATTTACAGGCATGGAAAAGAAATCGGAAGACTTCCAAAAGGATATAATGGGATCAGAATAGAATTACTGGCTGTACGGGTAACTTCGTCATCTTTGTTCACAAATATCTGTACCCACATACCTACCTACATGTGAAGTACGTGTGCGCGTAAACGTAGTTATTATTATTATCAATACAGTATATAATAGACGGTGAGTCATTTCCATTATTGCTGCCCCTTGCCCTCTTGTTATTGTTGATTTTGCTTTGAGGCGATGCGAGGCAAATACCTACACTGATACACGTATATCTGAGGAAAGGTACTTATTTCGCCTAGCCAACGTCTGAAAGGAACAGCGATAAGAGTTGAGTGAATGTATAAAAGCAATATTTGTAAAATAATTGCTGTTACTATTAGGTTAAGGTTGTACAGTATTTTTCTTCGCCTTAATGAGTTTTTGTATTTTTATTAGGATTTGAGATTATGTTAGCAGCTTCTTGCCATAACGCTGTCTGTCTACCATACATGGATAAGTATCGGTTAGTTTAAGGAGAGAGTACTGCATTTAATTTTCTGAGTGTTTACTTCACGTCGACTCTAGCGGAAACGATGAAATTAAGTAAGGTTCATAACTCTAACAATAGTACAATCGTGTCAGAAAGAAAGGAATGATGAATTGATGGGAAATGTTGGCGGCCGCTGCTGAAATGAGTTGGAAAAAGGGCAAATAGTAACATAATATAGAAAATGCAATAAAGAATGAATACCACAGCCCGTCAAATTAATCCCTCTATAATGGGGAGATTAAGCCGAATGAATTTGTAGATTGTAGATACGATACAAGATGAAAACTTAGGATATTGGGAGAAACTTGAGATGGCATTCTTTACTTTGATACCTATTTTTCTTCAATACGGTTGCTAGTACCAACAACCTCATACATGCAACGTTACTGACGTACTTATCTGCGTATCTGGTATGCACGCGGTCATTTTAATATTTTGTTATTAATCCCTTTTAGAAAACCTTGGTTTTATCAAAAGAAATTATCTTTCCGTTCATTCCAGTCTCATTGTACTGATTATACCATACGAAACTGCAGTATAACAAAACAACAATAGCTCACCGCCAATGTTCATTTGTTAATTGAGTTTCTGTAAATGTTTAATATAGGTATCTACTGACACCTGGTAGGTGAGTTGATTCTTTTCATTTTCTATAGTCCCTTACATATTCTTTTAATGTATGGAGTCTTCGGTTTCAAAATATTTTGATCAAATTTTAAGATTTCCAATTTTGCTCAAGTGCGTAGGTACAACATTGCACATTAAAGATAAGCACTACTAACTTTGATGGTAGACATGAAATTAATGGCGCTGTTCCAGTTCCTTGTTATTGAAAGGAAAAATTAAACGTTAATCTCGTAGAACTTTTCCTTTCAATTCAAAGTGATGAGTATGAGATAGACAATTATTTACACATCAGCACGAGTGCTTTACTAAACCTACGAAGAAAAACTTGAACGACAGTTTCTCTTGGGGGACCTGGACATTATGTGTAATTATACCCATTATTTGTGAACACCTTATGATGTAGGTATATAATTTTTGCCTCGTGACTTTAGTACAAAAAGTTGTTCTTGCTGAAAAACATTCGCGAAGAGGTTCATTTACCGAGATACGTAGCTTCGATAGCAATGATCTGCGCATATGACATGTTCAATGTCTAAAAGGCTTTTGTTGCTGTCAGTGATCAAACGATAAGTTACTAGGTATATTATATTTTGGTGCATATCGAATCACTTTGTGGGTGGCTTTGTAAGTGTGGAGGAACTAACTTCCACAATCAATTGGGGTAAAGTGACAACCTATAGCATTTAAAATAAAGACGCCAGCGTACACTGGAAAGACTTAATCATCATTTAAACAGTAAAAAACGCACCTAAAAAAGTAATTATTCCTGTTTTTTTTAATTATGAGTACATCTACAGTCTTTTTAAAAGCATCTAAGAGGTATCTTGGCTGAGTCAGATGTGTTTTAAGTGGACTTTAAATGCTTTAAAAATTATGTAAAATAAGACTAGAGTTTTTGACTTTCAAATGTATTCAGTTCTGACAGTTCACCAAGGTAGGCACCTACATTAAAAGTTTGAAGGTTAATTTTTCCACGTGCATTAAATAAGGTACATCGTCTTTGTACCTACGTATTTGTTTCTTAAAATTTCCGGCTGAACATAATTGTCAGAATATTATACCCATACTATTATAGCATTCCGTAAAAGCAGCAGCAAATAATCAGTCATCTTTACCCATTCCTTTATCTCAAATGTCCTTCATACACTCGTCGTGTGCACAGCAGTGAGTAGACGTAGGTACTACGTATGACAAATGCCGCTTGGGAACGCTTCGATAAATGTTGTTTTAAGCCTATTTTTGATTAAGCAAAGAACAAAGGTAGCAGAATACACTAGAAGAATGATTATCTAATGGAAGTGACCTACGGAAACTTTTGAACGAGGTGTTACTTAACTTGAACTGCCGACGCGAGCACTAGTGTATACATAGTGTGAACCTACCTATTAGCATTTCCTTCAATTCATATCGCGATCATATTCAATAAGTTTTCCGTTGTGCAAGTTTCATTTACACAAATCCTATTTACTGTATGCATAATAAGCCATTGAATCGGAAGGCTCCAAATAATATTCCGTTGCTGAATTTTAATATCTTCAAATTTTAAAATGAAATATTTTGTAACGATGATATCACGGAAAGCTTTTGCAATCCTTAAGGTTTTTCTCTAAGGGTAGGCGAAGTTTAATAATACTATACTTAATTTTGCATTTCTAGTTGTATTAATTTCAGTATAGAAATATGTACCTAGGTTTCTTTACTAGCATGAGTATCTCTTTAACTTCTACGGCTGAACTTTACGTGTATCTAAACTATTGTCAGATATCGGATAGCAAATCGTAAATTACATTTGAAATTAAGGCCATTGAAAAGTCGTAATTCTTCAAGAAGAAATGAAAAACAAGTTGTCATTTGATTCGAACAGGAAAGGTGTTTTTCCCGGATAAGATATGAGCTCTTGGTATTGTAGTGAACGTGATTCTGGATGGTTGCGGTAGATATTTTGCAACTGAGTCGATCCTTCAATTATTTTATTGAGGAAACTTGTAATGCTGATTCTGATGTAATGAAAATAAAAAAAAAGTTTTATTTCGCAGTTTCTTTTGAACTGGGGATAAATTCTTATATCTACGGATATGTATTTATAGTTATGCAAAAATATGATAAATCGTTCAGGTTCAAGCAACCCGTGTCGGCTGATGGCGGTATAAACTACATTTCACTTTAATTTTTCCATGTTTTTTAAAAACATGTTTTAACACGGACTTCATCTATCTAGTTGATCAGAAGTAGGGATACTCACGAGAATCGAAAACATTAGAATTGGTAATTAATAAAAGGAAATTACCTATACCTACATACCTACACGGGGATGCTCCTAGTTCTGTGGCTCAGCGATTTTAATCGATTTCCTAATCAACACAATACAATACACCAGAGCTTCTAAAAGGAACTGAGTTTGTTTCCCACTAAATCATAAATACGTGTAATACCTAATTGGACTTGGACATGTGACATTCAAAAATGTAAATAGTTCCGAAAATATTCGTAGACTCGTTGTTCTTAGAATCCCTACAAACATTTTCGCCAATACGTGTATGTTGGTGCAAATAAAAAGAATCAAAGAGCGATTACAAAACAAAAGGAGTTTCGATTTGTTCCAGAATTCCAATAATATTACAACATCTTTAAGTTCGAATCTCTTTCACTAGAGCAGTAGCGACATGCGGTGTGGAAATGGGAATAAATTATGTGTTCAATTATTCCTTTCCGTTTGACGTATCAAACTGTGAGAAAAACGAGCAGAACTTTTGTGGAGTTTTGACTGTTCTCCGAATCATGGCATTACTAGATTTGTTTTCAGTGGTACCTATAATTTATACATTTGTTAAGTAAATGACGTGAATGCATGCTAACATACATAAGCTGGGACGAGATTCATGAGTTGTGCGAATGAGTCGCCAGGGAAAATGAATTGGAATGGGAGGACAACTGAAAAGCCAAGTAGCTACAGTGCCGACGTGGACAGCCACACAACTTGGGTAGATAATGTAAATGTCACTGATTACTTGTCTTTTCATTAAACTAACCATTGTTTTAACCTGTCTGTCAATTCGTCTGTATTATTGCTATTGTTGCCCTTCCACGATCATTTCAGATGTAGCCGAGTATACTTATTGTATTGTTCAGAATGGATTGTGATGTTCAATTCTGTTCAAGCCACTTCGCTTCCAGCTATATATTGTGTGGTGAACATAGACACCGCACAGTCCTTCAGTAGCAGATATACCTATAGACTTGCATTTCCATGCCCTGTCAAAGCCCAGCTCATTCCTTTCAGCGTTCTTTTACAAGCAATGCAATACACTATGCAATGCATTGGTATTATTCAACTTCGTAAGCCCAGTCAGTCTGTTCCAAGTTCGAATGTGGAAGTGAGTTGAAGAAAAGAAAAAGATTTATAAAGACAGAAGACAGGGAAACAATTGGCGTGTCTAAAAACTTCATCGTACAGTCACAAGTTCAAATTGAAGAGAAAAAAGACGACAAGTCTTAGATGAAGTACACTGGAATTGTAACCGCATTACGTTGCTAACATTACTAAGTGACAAGAGTACCTACCTTTAAGCTGGAACTATAGAATATCTTCTTTCCCTGACTGTGTTAGTGTTTTTCCTTATTTTGTGTTTGCATTCGAACGTTGGTTGCACACGCGGTTAGTATGTACATCCTTGAATGCACTGTATTCTGTAAATACGGTAAATAGATAAGGGCTTGCATAGCTAATAGTCATGTAGGTGCTTGGCATCTAATCCTGTATAGAGGCATTGGCTTGGTCTTGGTCTTGCTTACACTGTTTGTAAAGAGTGCATGGGAAAACAGGCTCGTTTGCTGCTAATTCTAAACTGGGATTTATTTATGTGTATTGTGTTATTGTCAAGTTCTAATGCATTGGAAATTGGAATGAATTAGATATCCGAAGACATGCCTTTACTCTGTGCGATAATACGAGATAGACAATATAGACAATGTAGAGTATTTGTACAAGTGTAACGTGGTGCTCATACGCTGTCAGTCGGGTGTAATGAGTGCATGAGTGGAGCGTAGGTATATTCAAATAGGAAGATATTGAGTGATATGTAGGTACATGAGAGTATATGCGTGCATAAGTAATGAATTAGTAATGTTATGGTTTTATTTGATATTCTATGGTGTGGGCAAATAATAAAGGAAAGGTAAGTCAGTGGCAGTGGCAATGGGATGGCATGGCATGCGGAGGGTGTGAAGAGAATAGTCATCCGCCAAGAGTGTGGATCGCAGGTGTCGGCAAAGCGTGGGAAGAAGCTTAGGATGGTCATTCCCACGCTACCTGAATAGGCCACAGGCTCCCTAACTAACTCACAACAGCCAGCACCAACCACCACCAACTAACTAGATAACTACCTCCAACCATCCTCGCATCCCTATCTCTTACTACCTCTCAGTCTCAGTATATCGACAGCACTCTGCCTCACATACGCGTATCATCAACAATCAGCAGGGCAACTGCAAACAGCTCACTGCCGTACGATCTATGCACACATCCAAGTCGCGTACCAACTTTTGCCTTTACCCTTACCCTATATCTTCTCTCTTTCTGCATACTGCCTACTTTATGTTTCTCTATCGTGTCAGATGTAGTACAAACATAACACTGTACACTAGCACCCCTTTTAACCTACTGTACTAGCCCTTCGTGCCTCCTACCATATGCACACGGAAGGCATGCAGAACTGACTACGTACATATTCCGTGGGCATCAAGATTACTCGGAGATAACAGCCAATAACAGACAATGGTATGTATTTATAGTATAGCTAAGGATCAGTCACCCACCAAGGCTCTTCTTTACATGTATGTACCCACTTCTCCTTTTTCTCTTACGGTGTTGATCAATTCTTCATCCAAGTTCTGGAAAGAACGTGTAATTAACTTGTTTTCATTCAGTCTTACTCAATCGTTGATTGTGTAGAAACTTAAATTATTGTTTTCTAAGGAGCGTTATAAAAGTTCAACTCTCATTCAATGCACATATTCGATTAATGTGCAAATAGGGGATTACAACCCTTTGGAACTGACTACAATCTCTAACTTGTGGTCACGTGTAGAACTGGAGCATTTTATAGATCGTGGAACTTTAAATCAATTGCTGAAAGAATTTTGATGAGCTAGTTCTGCTTAAATGAACTTGTATTTTCGCAGAATTTCAACACTAATATAATACCGACACCACACGAGTGGTGAATGTGGAGAGATAGGAGGTACTGCTGTCGAAATTTCTAGGTATGGTACATAAAAAAGGAGAATTGATCAACACTGAGGTTTTGCGTATCCTTCCTCGGAAGCATTGCAGGTAGTGAGGTAGTCTAAAATCTGAATGATATATGTATTAAATAGCGAAGTGGAGTCGTGTCGTCGGTTGTTGGTCGGGGCGGGGAGAAGTTTTACGTACGACAGAACGCCGGCCAGCTTAATCTCCAGGAGCAGAAGTAAATAAATAAATTGACAAAACATAGCACGCTATAGTTTGGTAGGTATATATAGGAATGGAAGTGGAAGGAGATCTCGAACGACGTTCCCATGGATCCCATGTCAGGCCTTACGTTCAACACAAACCATCGATTCCTGTACAACCGACTATGTGGTGTCGTATATCAGTATTTTCCTTTCTTTGACTCCCGTCATCGTCCCCTTTCATTTGAATGTTAATGTTGATGATACTGATGTAGCTAAATCCCAACTACCAAGTGCACGTCCCGAGCACTTGAGCATTGGCAATAAATATTGCCTGTCGAAAAGCCTAGTATACGAATACTAATAGTCATAAAACTATAAGGCCATGGAGTGAGTCTGGGAGTACGTTGGGAAACGGTGGTGTGGTGCTTGAGTTAAGTAAGGAGAAGGCAAGACAAAGCCAGAAGGGAAAAAGGTTGGCTAGGCTGCTTTAACGCACGCTTGTATCGTCCTCCGCGTATACCTATCTGGATTTTGTGTATCCGTAGATGCCACAGCATGTGCTGGTCGCTGGGAACTTGGAGGAGTTAGTGGAGTAAATACATAACGTTGAAATGTGCCCTTTTATCACGGAGAAATTACTTTGTCGGAAGTCATTCATACTTTGACTCTCGTACGCGTTGGTAGTGAGACCAGTTCAGAGTTGGCGTTCAGCTGACGAACACGTTCTGTCAGCAGTCCTCCGAACATAAACACAAACACTAACGAATCAATCTCGCCCAGTGCATTCATTCACTGCTTAGACTCTAAACGAAACAGTGCAGCGATAGTTCAACTTTAATAATTTATTTACTTCGTGTATTTTGAACTGTGTTGTCGTTTTTTATGACGGCGGAGTGAACCAAGCAAATCAACATTTAGTGATTTTGGATAAAGTTTTTGCTCGACAATCGTACGTCTTTAAAGACAAACCTCACAATGGCAACTTTCGTGGCTCAAGAAGAACAACCAATCTCCAGGACTTATCAGTACAGAAAGGTAATTTACTAATATCCTTGCTCGATACTTTACTGAATGAAAATGAGTGCGATTGATGGGTGGGAAGTTGTGAATGAATGTAGTAGAGTGGAGTAAGGGAAGGATGACACCTGTTGCATGGGGTGAAGCGATCAGCTGTGCCCTAACACACCTGTTGCCTCAGTAGTCTTCCTCACGTAGGCTATTAGTGAAAGTATCAGGGTGATTGTATCAATCAAGTGTACTAATCCTTTGTTTTTTCTTCTTGTGTTCTCAGGTGATGAAGCCGATGTTGGAGAGGAAACGTCGTGCACGGATCAATCGGTGTTTGGATGAATTGAAGGAGCTTCTGGTTGGAGCTTTGCAAGCGGAGGGGGAAAGTGTGTCTCGTCTTGAGAAAGCCGACGTCTTAGAGTTAACTGTTCGTCATTTACACAAGTTGAGAAGAGCTCAGCAACTTAATGAGACGGGAGCCCATGACCGTTTCAAAGCGGGCTTCATACATTGTGCCAACGAAGTGTCGAAATATGTGACCACGCTCCCATCCAACGTGGATATCTCTGTGAGCTCCAGTCTGCTGTCCCATCTTGACAGTTGCATTCGTCACATTGACGCGGCACCCAAGTCACCAAACTATCCTCCAAATAGTCTTCTTAGTCCCGTGTCATCTTCCAACGGACTCAATATCCTTACTTCCTACACTCCTCCTGCATCGCCAATCTCCTCGCCAAAGAATCTCAATCTGAATGGTGGTCCAGCAGCTCATTCTCATAATGGCAGTCAAGTCAACTTGCTCAATCTGAGTCATGCGAAATTGTTCGCCTACTTGCCGACTCCCTCATCATCAGCTGACAGCATGGCAAGCCTAAGTCCCGTTCCAGCTCATCACTTTGCTTCAGTCGGTGGCACTGGACCCCGTCACTTTCATCCCCATGCCAAGCCACTTTCCCTCTGCACCTCTAATTCCAGCAGCAGCAACGGCATTCACAAATCTCTGGGTCCAGTGTACCCGATGGACGATGAACCATTTGACTTGTCCAGCCCGGTGTGGCGTCCATGGTAAATCTTGCTCAAGATTTATGCACGAAACAGCGGATGAAGAACGATAAACGGTTCGGCAAGCAATGCCAATGGACACACCAAAGAATTACACAATCCTCAAGTCATAGAAACTAAACATTTGTTGCCCGTTGAAGCCTATTACGCTGTGGTAGTTACGTTGCTACAATCTTAAAAATCCATTCAAAACCATCGAGAAATTGAGTTCCCCAAAGCAAATTCAGTATCGCTTGAACATGAAAGGAAACAATCATCGGTAAAGGGTATTGGTTTGGGTACTGGAAACAATGGTATGTCTTTCAAGATTAAATTAGATATCTATATCGCTTCGATCAAACGGAAGCGAGTAGTGATGCCGAAAGCGTTGTTATTGTTATAGTATTTCTGTATTATTATATTATTGTTAATCGTCGAGTCTAGTTAAGGTTTGTAGGTAGCTAGCTTTTTAGGATTAGTATATTATACAAGTAGCTTATTGTCAGTGAATCTCAATCTCACTGATGACAGGAAGCGTGGAAGACTATCAGATTATTTATACTTATGTAATTAAATACAATCATAATACAAGTAGATCGATACTTGCTACAATTATGTAATCCAATTTCACATCAGTTAGGAACCTAAGGTAGTTGTAACTGTAACAAGCTATAATGCATTGTGTAGGTTGGAGTGGGTACATCGGAATGCAATCAAATCGTCGTTCTCAATGCACTCTTGAATTCAATACCAGCTGTAAACTGTAACTATAATAGCATAATAAATGTACTGTAGTCATCAGACTATTAGCTAAAGTAAGCTGTACTATTGTCGCGTAGTTATGTAAGTAATTTTGTACATTAATGTAGAGTAAGGTTCCACAGAAAGGCCGACATGTCGAAGGTACGATCAAAGTATTGCATGACACTTGAAGGTCAGTGGTGCGAGAATCTGCGTTTTGAACAATCAAGGAAATCAAAACATATCAAATCAAAGTCTTCCAATTTCCATTGTAAAAACAGACCGAGATTTTGAAAGTAGTTTAGTTTTTAGTTTTAATATTATAATAGACCACACTTAAGTTACCCTCCTCTCCTTCCACTACCTTAAACAAACAGCTTCCATTGACATTTTTCATTCATATCTAAGTTCCAAACGTATGAATCAGGCTTACAATAAAAGTAAAAATAAAATGTTGTAATTAAAGCACAAATGGATTTTACAACATCCTTATTCCAATTTATACGCTATTATATTCTACTGTTCGATAACTATATACATAGGTACATTAGACGACTTTAAGCTCGACCCTACAATCTAACTTTATGTGATATATATATAGTAGACATTAGGATGACGGTAGGTGTAAGAATAACAATGATTTAGTAAAAGCTTAAACTTTAGTAGGTAGATTCGATTTTACTGCTTGTAGCACCGAAGAGAATTTTGGAATTGAATGCGATAGTCTTGTATAGAACCACAAATGATTTACTCGTTAATCGTCGAATATGAAAGAATTACATTACTCTGATCGTTTATTATTGTACTTGTACATGATGGTTGGTTTGACTATTTATGCGTCTTTGTAATTTTGATTTACCCCTTATCGTTGAATCAATAGCACATCTATAAGCTTAAGTTGAATGTTAAGTTATACATTTAAAATTAGATATTGGTAATGGATCTCACGTGAATATATTTCATAAATCTTAGGTAGCACACATTTACACAATACTATGAATCATGTATAAATTATGGACCACTCTATATATTCTACTAAGGTCTGTTCACCCTTGTTTTCTGAAACACGAAATCTTATTCGAATGAGAATTGTAATCAAGTTCGTTCCTTTTACAGATATTATATGATTATGGTTGCATTGTATTTCAGTCACATGATCACGAACATGGACATGATTGAGTAAAAATCGATAATAAAATAAATTCAATAAATAATTGTCTCAATTATATTGTACAAAACAAATTTCATTTATTTCGTTTTGCGTCGCAAAAATTATTACCATTATTATATTGGCATCAGTATTACTAATACACGGATAATGTTACAGTAGTGTGGTAGATATTGAGTTTTATTCTAGAGAACACTTACATATTTCATATTTGCATGTCAATGCTTTCATCATCCTACGGTTTACATAGACACAATCACCAACAAACCATGCATATTTAATTACCTATATATATATATAGGCTGAAAATACGAAGCATTGAGAACTACCGCGGATTTTCTTCTCCATGAATTAAAACTTAAACACTTCAATTCATACTTTTCAACCAATTTATTATTTGCATACCAACAACCAAACCATAACCATTCCGATTCCCAATTAAAAGTTTAACAAAGGACGAGGCGCAAGTTGGGCAAGAACAATATTCCATTGTAATAAAGGAAACAGATTTAAATATTGTTTTTCTGCTACCATTTCATTGCTATTGTTGGCTATGGCTCACTTCAACATTCCCATAATTAGAGTGACAATAATATTTTGACAATGAATTATTAGTTGGAAATTGTTGAATTGAGTGGAAATAATGTGCCATGTGTACGTGCTGACTGGCTGTTAAAACTGAGACTGTAGAAAGTGCGTTGTTGGTAACGTTTTGCGGCAATCGTAATGATTATTGATGCAATTTACATAGGTATTGAAGCTGTCCTCGTCGAATGAACAATTAATAATTAACAAGTAAAGGTTCGCTTGTGAAGGTATCGGCAAAGAGGTGCAGACCGAGACCAAGACCCATGCAAAGTGAATCCATCCGACAGTTTATAATTACTCATACAAAATTAGAGCTGTCATTAAAAGTGGTTACAGTGCTCTATGCATACGTGCAAGTAGCAGGCTCGCCATATGTTCCACGTTCTTCAATTGAAGATGATTATATCAACTGTTCTGGTACTGTTTCTGTTTACGGGTTACCTCTCGCTCATATACATATGCTCTCGAGCTCTTTTCTATTATATCTTCTCTATTCTTTGCATTCCAATTCCAACTGATGACTGAGTATCATGGACTCGACTTCTCATGCCTTTTTTTCATTGGCACGTGCTAATGTTTTCACATGCAGCCCTCGCTCTTCTTTCTTAATTTTATTCCACTTTGACTTTTATATCTCGACTCGTGCCGCTCCCATCACCAAACCAACAATCCAGAATACGCAACTGAACCTAATGCTTTACTACAATTTACGAATCATATCATTTGTTTCTATTTCACATCTGCATAGTCTTCCTCTTTTCATAACTTTATTTAAGAATACCTCTGTCCTCAACCTAAAATTGTGGGATTGATCAGCAAATTACCCTACTATTTACAGGATTCCGCAATCTGGACTGGGAAATGGTGAAATTCCATTCCATTCTAATTCTTATAGTCATGGTGCATTGAATAGCGTTATCCGAAATTTACGAGGATGACGATTAAAGGTTTATGGCTGCGATTCCGGAAATACCGTTTATTTTTATACTCTGAAGCAATATAGAAAGGTAAGAGTGAGAGGAAGAATAGAAGTGCATAGCGGCGTTGATTAGTCCAAGTGAGTAGAATTTGGATGAGTTGGAGACAAACCGGTATAAAGTCAAAGTCAAAGTGTCAAAGTCAAGCTAGGGCTTGTGTAGATGCTCCTAGAATGTTTGAGAACTGAGTCGCAAGTGATTTAGCAAATGGTGAGAGGAGATTAGGGGGTAAATGTATGCGTATTATTGAGTATAATAAGTTGAGAGGAAAGATTGCTATTGAATGGATATAGATAGCTTGGTATAGCTATGTCGCTATGTGTATGCTGCTGATCGTGTGTCTAATTAGTCAGCACGCTCGCTCTTGATCTGATCTGCTGAGGCAGGATTAGGTGACTTTATCCCGACAAAGGGGGAAGATAAAAGTTGGACTACAATATCAATTATTTTCCTGCATAATCTACTGCTTGGTCGATGCCAGGTACAGTGATTCTCACACCAGTACATGAGTGGACCGAGTATATAGCAAAGTCCTTGTGAACCTGTGAACCTTACAGGATTTATTTTAGAATAAGTTAGACAAGAATGTCTACACACTTTGCATTTGCTTTATGACTATTATCATTGATAGAGTTGATAGTGATGCGATAGCAGCTACATATACAGTAGTTTGTACTTAGCTTTAACAGCATTTCATAGAACATGATGATGATCGTCGGCAAGTTTCCAGTCAGTAAAAATACAAATGACAAATACAAATACGTCTAAGATATCTCTGTTATTATTTTTATATTTGTGAGAAGCCGTGTCGGTGTAATTGTGTGTGTGTGCATATGCAGCAACAGTCACTTCGGCAGCATCCCATCATGCTCCTTATCATCATTATCATTAGAAATTTGACTGCAAGAAGAAGAAACAAGTGGAAAAGCAAGCAGCGTCAATGGAAAGTAAAGAAGAAGCAATTTTAGTCTCTTAGTCTGGCTCTGACTCTGGTTGTGGTCATTAAAGTTGACAAAAAAAAATGAGAAAAGCCCGTACCTGTGACTTTGTTTGTAAATCCTCGACTCGTTGATTTATAATAATACTATAGTCCATACTTAAACTTAAGTTAGGTTATAATTTATAAAGTAAATACCTAAATGACAACGATGTAGTAATTACTCTTGAACTCATAAGCAGATTAAGAGTTTTTTTTTTCTCTCGATCCATGTCTGCTAATAGCTTATGTGTTATGTGCGTTGTGTAACGTGCAATGCAATGTTGTTGGTTGTTGTTGTGAGAGGAACGGAGCAGCACTGGGTGAGCACTTGAGGATGAGGATGAGGATGATGATGATGAGGAAGGATGAGGAAAAGCACGTATCTCTATCTATCTCTGCAGCTACAAATTCAACGGCAACATTCACAGCTTCAAGAGTAAAAATAATAGTGGAGAGCGAAAGAGCTATAGGGAGGCGACCAGGCGAGTAATAGTGATAAGATGTAACAAGGATATAAAAACGATTTGATGTCCTCAGACAAGTGAATCATCAAATCAAGTGTTTAGCTCAAGCTCTCCTTCTTCTCCATCTCCTCTTCTTCTTGGCCACAGTCAAGTCACGTTACCCTCGACATCGGCATGAGCATCAGTACATGCACCGTGTCAAAAGACAGTACATGTAAATTTACACACATTTCCACAGCGAGAATAGTAAATAGTTAAATAGATTGCGATTGGAAGATACGCTAGGCCTTGCCATGCCATGCCATGCCATGCCATGCCATGCCATCCCAAACCAAGCCAAGCCAAAGTCAAGTCAAGCCATGTATGTCCGGGTGTATAGGCAGTCTCTGCTTTCGTGCATATCTCCAATCTATGTTTATACAGGTAAGGTAAAAGTTAAAGACGTGAGTGTTTAGTGCTGTGTTGTCGTTGTCGTTCGTACTTTGCTTTGTTGGCTTACCTACATTATGACTGCAGTGCACACTGCAACCCAAGTAATTTGATGGTGGCGGGGTTAAACAGAAGATTTGCCGAGTATCATATATGGTGTGTGTACGTGTATGTATGGAGAATAGAGACGCGTAATGGGTAAATAATCTGAGTGTTTAGTGTTGGCAGGAGTAGCAGGAGTAGCACAAGTCTGGGTCTGGTTCTGGTTCTGGTCTTGGTTCTGGTAGGTACGTCGCACTGTGGCTTGGCTTCTCATCATTTCTTATTCTTTTTTTTCTGGCTTTACTTTTGCTTTTGCTTCTGTGCTCCGTAAGAACTGTTGTAGGACTCATGGTTAGGAAGATGTAGCGTACATAGGGACTGAGTGGATATATAGAAATGTAAGCACCGGACCCACCCCGTGCTTATCTCTCCGTCTCTATGTATAGCGTGTAAAGATGTAGGAGTAGGCATTTGTATGTGTTTGTGTATGTGGCATGGCACGGTTGTGGAGGCAGGCAGCAGGAGTAAAGATGAAGAAGAAGTCCTGTGGCTGGCCTGGGAAAGACATTCTCAAGTCGTTCCCACGCTCAGCTCCAACCGCCGCAAGGCAAACGAGCAGGCAGCCAGCCAACTTTCTGTACATTTCTCATTCTCATTCTATTGTGTGTTGTGTATGTGTACTGTGTGTCAATATGTAAACTACAACAACAACTACAACTACATGTACAACCACAACCACCTTCCAACCGTCTCCTGTATCTGTATCCCAGTCTGCTGTGTGTGTATATATATAGGTATATCCATGCCCATTTATATTGCTATTATGTAGACCGTGTGCGTGTGGACGTGGGACACCAAACCACAGTCTCCAAAAGACAAGACAAGACAAGAGAAGACAACTCGAGACAAGACAAGATGCCTTCCTTATCTCTCGCTTCACTTCACTCGGCTAAACCAATGCTTAGTCTATAGCTCTGTATGTACATACATATGGATGTACCTATGTACCTATGTGCATGTTTCGACTATGGGATTTGAACAAGTGCATGGAAATTGGAGGGCAGGTATTTATAAGAACAAACTTAACTGCTATCTCTCGTGTGTGGGGTTAGATGTTAGATTGCTGAGCCTGTAGCTTGCGTTCTCTCTAGAATAATAGCTAATCGAATAATATATGGAATGATATATGGAGGTTGATATAGTGCCTCTCTTCCCATCGCATCATCAGCAGCTTCTCTTTTACTCCTTAAGTAGTTGACGACCGAGACCAAGACCAACCTCCTCATTCTATAGGAGCAGCCACTGCTTTATCAACACATATCTCCATGCTGGATTATAGACCAGAAACTGTAGCTGGCATCGAGCTGAACGTGCCCTGTCCTGTCCAACGACAGTGTGGAAGAGAGTAAGCTATATGCCCAAACAACCCAACAGCCAAGGAAGAGTAGAGAAGTCAAAGGAGAAGCATACCTACCGACATCCCTATAATAATTCTTGATACAAATTAAAGCTAAGGATTTTTTTGTGAACCTTGGGTCGAACACACGTCTGGACTGAAGCTGATCCTTTGACTGAAAAAGTATATAATGTGACTATGCAGTAATAAGAGGTGATACCGTGAGATCTCCCATTCTCCCATTGCATACACACACACACACATCAACTGCAAATGCTCGTACTCACAGTCACAGTCCATTCGCTTAACACGTAGTGCTTTAAACACGTACAGCTTCCACACGTATACACCTACAACTACATCCACCTCTCTCACTCTCTTACTATCTCTCTCTCTCTCCTTCCCTATACTTTCCCAACAATGTTTTTTATTCTTTCATCATTATCATGTTCACGTACTGGGTACTTGCACCGAATTCGTTTCAATCACATCATGCATTCTATGGACAGTTGGCGTTGGCAGCTTGTATAGTGCATCCCCTTATTACGACATTACACCACTACAATGCAATACATTAGAGCCTACATGCACACCACCACCACCACAGCTTCCTTCCACTTTCCACCTACTTTGTATGCAAATTAAACCTCTACACATTTCAATTGATTTATTTATGGGCATAATCAAAGTTAATAATGATAGCGTTCGGGGATTTGGGCAACGTCACTTCGTGGCAAACGCAATTACAGACAAATTCAGTGGAAAAGCATTAATTGAAAGTGGAAGTGGAGGCTATAGTGCAGTCCACTGTAGTGCAGTCCACTGTAGTGCAGTGGTGCAGTCGTAATAGCTGTAGTAATTCTTCTAGTTTCCTGTCTTGTCTTTTCCGCATAATTGTCATGATTACGACTTTCGATCGATCTCCTGTTATTGTTCTTTTGGACTTGACCAGAAAGTATGCCGAGTGCCCTCACAAAATCACCCAGTAGGTAGGTGCTTTCCAAACTTGAAACACTTTTATTGACAAGGATTACTTAGGAAGAAAAGAAGGAAGGGAAGAAGATACGGGATGCATTTATAGTACCGATAGTTAGACTCGGCACTTGGTCACAATGACAATGACGTTTCGTTGACGATGACGATAGTGATGGTGGTTGGTTTAATTGTTATTTCTCCTGCAGTCACTACGACTACCGTGTGCAATGCCACGTATATTTTACTGCCACGACAGCCACGATTTACTCTAATGCTTTTTCCATCGCTCATTTAAATTTAAGTGCCCATTATGCACCTAACAAAATGACAATGAGCTGCTTGCTACGTACACTCTATTGAAATGGGGCTGTTCTGAGAGACACTAAAGACCTTCAGGTATAGATTCTGTGAGATTCGGTCTGTCGGTTGCAGGTCTGTGTCTGTGTTGTTGTTGATGATGATGATGATGTGCGGACAATGACGGTCATTTCGTCGTTTCGTCATTTCGTCATTCATTCCAATTGATACACAAGATCCTTTCAACCACTGCCACTGTACGGCACAACATTTAAGAATAACAATCAGCTCGCCTGCTGATTCTTAATGTGAACCCCTAAACTTACCAGAGTTGACATCCTTCAAATAGCCAATTACTGCTTCCACTCACTACTTGCCTTTCGAAAAGGTCATTTCTTCTGGCTGCCTTGACTGGACACAAAGTGTCGGAAGAAAGGGACACCCAGGCACCCTGTCGAGCACTCGAGTGTCCGAGTGCCGCTTGACTTTGACTAAACAGAAAGAAGAAACAGGGGCAGGTAAAAGGACTATAAAAATAATTATGATCGTTTCTACTCCTTGTCTGACTCATTGTCTTCCCTTTCAAGCTCATCTTCACACAACTGTTTCAAAGAATTCCTGGATTCGACGGCGAAGTGTAAAAAGAAGTTAGAGGTAAGTTTTTTTTTGTGTTGGAAGAGAATCTGTGCCGATTTGCGGAGGGTCATCTACTTCTCAGAAAGGGACGGACAGTCAGACAACTGGTCTTATCTTTCTTCAAAGTAGGCATTTAAATGCTCAATAATCCCTCCAGGATTAAAAGATGCTACACATTGCAAATCAGTTTGCCTGCAAATGAGCAAGCGTTAACAGATTCTCCAAATGATAAAGTTGAACGCACGATTACTGAATTACGATGGCGATTAGCTGCAGCTTGTGGTCGTGGTCCCGTGGTGGTGGTGGAAAGTCAAAGTCAAAGCCAAAGCGAATGTTGCGTAATGCGCTTAAGTAGGCATCCTCTTTAATTTTCAATTTGAATGTTAATGCTTGGCTTTATACCTATACTCATTGGCAGTGTCAGTTGGTGTTGGCCGTGTTTGGCGCTCACGTCGGATGATTGAAATTTTCATGTGTCCAAACGATCCGTCGTAGGTAAAACATTTACGTATCAGAGAAAGAAGTACGTAGAGTTAAGAGTTTTAAACGAATGCCCATGTACACGGATAGT
>JAAXYX010001011.1:0-27692 GCA_036851915.1 Ptenothrix huangshanensis
AGCAATTATAATTAAAGTCTCCGGATATTCCTCCCTATAAACCCTATAGCAATTCTTAGAACACAGTCGCCTCCATTAATAGATTTATTAGCCTTCATCATGTGTACACTGTAAAAGCTAAAGAATTTTAAAACAGGAGAAATGCATCTAAAATACCAAGAGGATCACATTATTTTTGATTTACATTGTGGGCGCAGTTGCAAGGTATCTAAAGTCCATCTCAAAAACACTGAAAGAACTTCTTTATCTGCAAAATACGGTTCTTACAAACGTGCAATTTTTTTTGCCGCATTCTCTGAAAAAGTTTAATTTTCATTTTAACGTTTTTTCAAAGCGTGAATTTTTCTTTTTGAAGGTTTTTGAAAGTGTTTAGTTTTTCTACTTTTGCATTTTTTTCAAAGCGCCTTATTTTCATTTTGTACGTTTTTTATAAGCGTCTATTTTTTTCTGTTTTTTGGGTTTTTTGATGTCTATTTATCCTCTTGTAGGTTTTTTAAATGGCAAATTTTTCTTTTTTACGGTTTTTCAAAGCGACTATTTGTTCTACTTTTACGCTTTTTCAAAATGTCTTTCGTCTTTTTTATTTTTTGACAACGGTCAGTTTTTCTTTTTTGCGTTTTTAAAAAATCTTTTTTCGTTTCTCTTTTTACGTACGAAAGTATGAAAATACTTTTTACTTAGACTGCTAGAAGATTTGATTTAAATACAATTTCTATTTTTTATATTCACTTTACGTGAACACTTGTGTAGGTTTTAGGCGTTTGAGATGCATCAGTATTTACAGTGTACAGATAATCTAAACCCATCCCAGTGCTGAGAGCTGATACAGACAATTACGCCGGTGATTTACTCGCCCAATGTAAACCTATTGACTAAGTGTGTGGACATATACTCGTATCAATTTCCTTTCCATGGAAAATTAAAGAGACTCATTATGAAGTAATCATGGTGACAGACAAGCCAGACAAATACAGATACGGAGAGCAAACACAAACCTCGACGATTCCGGTCTTGGAAACGTGAACATCCAGCGTTCCGAGCAGCACCGCGTACCAACTTGTACCTCTGTCCCCTTGACGGTAAACTGCAAGTCATTTTAAAAATTCAGGTGCATCACAACAAGCAACTTGACTGTTTAGGAGCAAAATCCTATGTACTACACTACCATGTAATGTAATGTCATGTGATGTAGATAAGTGAATACTTGTGTAGGTACATATGTATAAGAATCTACTTGTTCAAGTACCTAAGTATGTATATATATATATCTGAAAATATGTCAATGTGCAAGTTTCGAGCTATAAGAATTTGCACTAACGCAACTTGGCTGACTGGAACTGGAATGAAGCTGAATTTTTAAAATTGTCACATCCACCAGCACAAACTCGCTGTATCCAGTGAACAGTTTAATAATTGACGATTCCCTTGGGATTCGAAATCTGCTTTCAAGTTTTTGCCATTTCTTTACACAAACTAGACGATTACTTTTTACTTTGCGTTCCTTGACGTTGCTTTGCCTTCCCTGGCCTTGCCTTCCTCGCTTCCTTCCCTATGCACTCGGAGACTTTGTTGACTTCGCAGAAGATTATATCTCTCGTGCTTTCAGCTTACCCTTTTGCTTATCTCTGTTAGTGGGTAAATAGTAGAGCGAAATAAAGTAGTTTTGCAATGAATTCCACCTGCCACTGCCTTTCCATCTGGCATGGCGTGGCATGACATGACCATTTCCATTTGGTCGGCTTAGCGATTTATGTAGACATTATAATTGTGATCCATAATACTCCCATGCCATGTAGTTTAGTGCAGTGACGAAGCAACATTGTAAATTGGACTACATTACCAATGTACCTACATACATACCCATCATGCAAAATGCAAATTGGGAACGGTATCGCAATTTACATGTATGTACTTCCATCCAAGTTCTCTGGCACATGTTACTTTACACTTAGCGACTGAAAAGATTGGGATAAATATAATTATACAGTACATAGGTACAATACACCGTTCCAAAGGCAACCGTGTATCGGTAGAATCAAAGCTTGTTAGTTTCAGCAGATTCATCATAATCATCGTTCGTCCACATTACGGGAATGTGACGAGATGCTAAAGAGTTATTATTCCTTACGTCTGCTCTATGCTAATATTGAGTAGGTACTTTGATGTCATGTGTAATTATGACCGACGATAAGTCGGCAGTCTACCTCCTATGTACACTGTAAAAATTGTTGCAATCTAAACGCAAACACCTATACGTACCTAGTAATATAATCAAGGACGCAGTTAGGATACATCTGAATCGCATCTAAAAATATAAGGTGTGTCTAAAACGCATTGAAAGTACATCTAAAACTAAACTACAATTATGCAGAAATTAAGATATAGACGTGTTTTAAAGAGGTATAAATGAATAAATGCGTGCTTTAAAAACACGTAAAAAAAATTCCAAAAAATTTAAAATCCAAAAAATTAAACGTATTCAAAAATGTAAAAAAAGGCGTTTTAAAGATGCGTAAAAATATAAAAAAAATAAAAACTTTCAAAAAATAAAAAAATAAAAAATAGACGCTTTCAAAAACGTAAAAGAGAAAAAAAGACGCTTTCAAAAAACTTAAAAAATAAAATATGAACGCTCTCAGAAGCGCAAAAACAAATAAATGGACGTTTTAAAAAAGTGAAAATAAAAAAATTAGCTATTTTCAAAAACTAGTATACCTACGTTTTTAACACGCTTGTGAAGCATTTAAAATGCATCCTAACTGCCTTCATAATTACACTATGTACGAATATGTTATGTACATATTTTCCTATTTTAAGATTCTTTAGTTTTTACAGTGTACTTTTACTTTACTCTAAGAATTGGTTCGGATTGGGAGTCAAATCGCGAAGAGTGCAATTCTCTATATAGCTCTAGACAAAAATGAGATGGGATTGTGGCACTTGTAGAAGATGTTGTTGTGGAAACAAGGTAAGGTTGTGTACACAAATACATACATAGAAGAAGATAGAATTGAATTTGAGTGACTAACGCGTAACCCCCGAGTCAAGGGATTCCAAATAAGCACAGGATGCCAATTGATGTAATAATGGTGGCGGAACACCTGTTAGAGCTGCTAGATGACGTAGGTGACTTACAATCGTTCCTATGTCATGCATTGAGCGATCCATCGGCCTATTATTATCCAACAAAGGTAACATGTTTCATATAAAATATTTGCATTGAAAATCCATTCAGCGGCGGAATTGAATCGGACGATTTGATAAACAGTCGTGAATCCGTTGTCGTCCTCCTTGTCGTTTTACATTTTTTGTCAACCTGCCTTTGATGTGTGAGCAAAAACTTATCATTCATGTGTCACTCGAGTATCATCCGCACATACAATCCCGCAGATTCAGACTCATCCAACTGGTTTCCCTTTCCCAACTCGAGTGAGTGAGTTTTGTGCGTTGGAAGCAGAAGAGATATGTAGGTACCTACCTACATTGTCGAGAGCAGTGATGTGATATGAGGAAGGACCAAGGAGAAAGTGTAGCTCGTAGATAATCCATAAATTCGGAAATGAAATAAGGAACGGCCTTGTATTTCAAACTGGGGATTTTCATGTGGACAAAAGAAATGAAACTTGTGTAAAATCCGATAAGTGTCAAAAACGTGGCTCGCAATCCCCGCTAGGGACGTTGGGTAAACAAACAATACTATAGGCTAGTGTATGTACGTTTATATCGCCCACAGAAATGATTTCCGATCCCACAATGTATTCATCATATTGAGCTAGCTAGTGAGGCTAACTAGTGAACCAAAGTCAAAAATACTCAGCTATGGAAATGAGGTTAGGTTAGGCTAAGTAGGTATATTAGAAAATCGAGGATGTTTATGTAGCAACCCAGCGTCTCTGTCTAATCGTATCACGGCTATAAAAATAGAAGGACAAACGACCCATAACTCACTCACTCGAGCTATAATTATTATTTACCTACCAACGTGCTTTACTTTACTTCCTTCCTTTTCTATACACTGAAAATACCTATGTAATTTCTACTACACACTATTAGTAGTGCTACATATAAGAAATAGTTAAGTATTGTTTTTACCTGCGATCGATGCTCACCATCCAAATTTCTTGCGTCATGTTTAATTTGAAGTAACTTTACCTGCGATGAAATAGTAGCTGCGCTTTTTCCTTATTACAGATATTACCCGTAAGAACAAGTAGGGAAGGATTACACGTTGACGGAGCGGAAAGCAAGCATGTTAGGAACTAAATGAGCCACATGACGAAGAGAAGGTGAAGGTACACTGCACTTAGTTGCTGAGGAGCGGAGCAACTAAGGAGCAACTGTGAGACTCATGGTGGGTTCGGAGGAGTAAGATAAAATATATAGTAGGATGTAAGAAAGAAGATAGAAGAGGAGATAATGACGACGATTGAAAAATCTCCTAGACAGACAAGACAAGACTGGAAGCGATGGAGAGAGAGAGCAGCTAGGAAATAGTATCACAAAAAATGGCTATAGAGCCTCAGCGTGGAGAAAGGAAATAAATAAAATTATCCACTCACTATCACACTTTCGGATAAAGTAACCCTACCTATGTATTAGCTGAGGGACGATCAAAACTAGACTAAAACTTGTGCTCACTCCACAACTTGATCAGAGTCAAGCTCAGGATCCAGCAGACCGCTCTCATCTCCGTAAAGAGAAAAGGAGGAGGGAGACGAATATAAGACGTCCGAGGTGAACCGAGACACTCAAAACGCGTAAGCCAGACACTCTTCAAATCCCGTGGCTTCCCACAATCCTCCCATCAACTTACCTAACAGCACGCCTGAGCTCCCCCAACTCAACCTAGAGTTGTAATATTTTCTACAATATTCTTTCCATGCATCTTTCAATATGCAGTTATTATATGTAGGTATACGTAGGTGGATATACATATGGCTCCTATTACACCTACAAATACAAATGCTACTAGACGTCTAGAATCCCTTCCTCACAAATGCCTCTATATTAAGTATAAAGTGATATGAGAAAAATATCTGTTGATTCTATATCCAGAGTATAGCTATACAAGATCGATGCTTTTGAATGCTTTCACCCTGACAAAACTCATTTGTGGATGTAGCTCTTCGTGCATACATACATACGGAGGGAAAGTGGAAAGTAGAAAGAGAGTACACCGACTCCGTTGCGTTCCATTCGACCCATAGTTCCTGAGCGTAGGTTGGCTTTGGTTTTGGTGTTGGTGTTGGTAGTGTAGCATTCGGAGAGCAGAGCAGAGCAGAGGAGAGCAGTGCAATGGCCATGGCAATGGTAGTGGCATTGGCAGTGCTAGTCAGTAGTAAAAATGAAAGAAGTTGTAGGATCAGCGTTTTACAAGAGCAGCGAGAGTAAGTAACTCGGCTCGGCTGCCAATCTATCTCTCGCTTTCTCTCTCTCTCGCTCGCTTTCTCTCTTTCGCTTTCGCTTTCTCTTTTACTTTCACTTTCACTTTGCTTCTACGCTCAGGATCGAGTTGTAAGGATATGGTGAGAGTATCATCGTAAGAAGCAAAGTCGAAGAGTCGTAGTGCAATGAAGGACTGAAAGGAAAGGGAGAAAAAAAGGGTAAAAGCGAAAAAGAAAAGATAGCCGGGGTAAAGAGTATCCAAGTCAAGCCAAGCTAAACCAAGCCAAGCCAAGCCAGTAAAAGAGCCTAAACGCACGAGAGCATGGATCCACATACCTCACGGCTTTCACAATGAGACACACAGACCGACGGACGGACTAACGGACCGACCGACAGACAGACCTACATGAGTAATCTATCCCAAGCACGACACACATACAGCCCCGAGAGATGGTCTTGTTCTTACGGAGATAGGTACATGGGTGGGTAGATGTAGATGTAGTGGTAGTGGTAGTAGTAGTGGAGTAAGTAAGTGGATTGAAGATAGGCCCGGACCACGACCAAGAGTAGGACCGTAGGACTCAGTGAGGCAACTCATGTGAGGACTCCCTTTTTAGCACTCGTGTACACTGAACGTGGAGAAAATAGCGAAGACGACCAAGATGAAAGTAAGAAATAAAAAATTTGGGTTTTAGAGAAAATCAATGAGTTTGCTTCGGTCTGTTCTGTTGTCGTTCCATGTTTTCCTTTAGTATCTTTTCTCCACTCTGTTCTATATTCCCTATTATATATTACACAGTAAGCCAAGCATCTGTAGGTGGGTAAAGCTAGGCAGAAGCATCTACTCTGTCTATGTCTCTCTCTCTCTCTCTCGCGCGCTCATCAACCATTCCACTCCACCATAAGGCCTGTCTATATCGTCATATCTTCTATATCTTTGTCTCTGGCTATGAACCCCACAATACAATACTTAACATTATCTGTATTTGTGAAGAGCAACTTCAACCTGCTTCCCATCGTCCGTATGTATGTACACATCTCCTTGAAAATTGGTGACCGTGCCACTCTGAACGGTGTAGCTATAGAAGTCATATGCATAACACTTTTGCATGTATAGAGAAGGAAACTCATACATTTTCTTAGCATTTAGGTACTTGTACGTTCCATATTCTGCGTGGAAGTGGTGCTTTTGGGGTGCTGGGTAATGGGAACTGGGATAGTGGAATAGTAGTGTAGACACAGGGATACTGGATTGTGAGGAATTCACCACTTGTTGTTGCTCCAACTTTAAATATTTAGGGAACGGTACTTCATGCTATGAATGACATAATAATCTGTGACAGACATAAAAGGGCTCTTGTCATATCTCTTTCTCTCTCCTCTCCCTCTTTCTCACTCTGTGTTCCGTGTCAACGTACACTAGTGTGTATTTAGAGTAAAGGCAGGTACTAAACTAGGATGTACTCTAACGTCTATTGTGTTTCCAGTACGCCCACAGCTATACACAGAATTGGGAAATAAATTCAAAGTTTCTTTCTTTCATGCAGTAGATTGAGCAATATGCTCACTGTGCTTACTCTCCATTCATTTACCTGTATAAAGACAAAGACAACTCGCTACAAGTTATGATGCTATGAGTACGGCGTAGGAATTCTAGTGAAATTTTAATAGAAAAGTTAAATAGTTTCAGACAAGAGTACAGTTTGAATAAATAATTAAAACAGAAGGAACGAAAACGACTCCTAAGAAAACAGCCAGAACTAATTTTAATGTTTTATTAGGAAATTAATTCCGCAGGAAGTATGTTGGTATGTAAGGACAAGGAGTAGGAGTCAAACATTTTCTCAACCTCTTGAAAATGTACCGTGGATAAATATGAAAAAGGTACCTATCTGTACATGCTTGCATTATTTTATTCATTATATACCGTGATTGTGTCTTTATCATGTACAAGTTCCCATTGAAAGCTTTGCGGGAATCTTCCCTCCAAGCTCTATGTTCGTGTGGGTATCTATGTATCTTGCGTGTTAGTGCATCTTCCGGAAGAAAAAGCTTTTCTTTTGAACTGAGACGGAATAATGGGTAGAATGGAGCTCTTAGTATTTTTTATCTTGCTGGATCGACATCAAAGCGAATAATGCATGAGTAACTGGACATTTTTGTATCATCAAAATTAGCTTGTGCAAATAAAGCTTTTAGCAAGGGGAATCAGAAAGGGCATTATGTCTAATCGTAAGTGGCACAATTATTAAAAATCAGGTATGTAATTCTGTAGTGGGATATATCACACAAATGGGATCCAGATCCAGTATAATACAATAAAGAAGTCTGTACAGTATTTGGGTCAAGGGTTTACAGATTTTCGGAAAAATCATTTTAGTCAATGAACTTCTTTTTGGTTTGGTACACTTTTGGTTTGGAACCAGGGACAGAGGGGGGAAGCGAACACTTTATTTAGGTACCCACGGGGAGACAGTTGGTTTCGTAACTATATCCGGTATGGTATAACTGTGTGGAAGCATACGTAGGGTATCTAAAACCCGTTGCTTATTGTAATATTAAAATTTATATTGATCCTTGTAGACAGATAATTATTTGAAAATGTGTCTGCGGATGTCATGCAATTATGGATACAATGGATTATGTATGGAATAAATTAACGATGTATGGTAGAGAAGCAAAGATTTTATTGGTTGTCAAGTCACGGCGTGTGTCTCTTCTCTTTTGAACAAAGTAGCGGAGAAATAGAACTTTGCTGGAATCGAGATAGACTATCATGGCATGTCTAGAAATTGGAATTGATGTGCTATTTTTATGTACACATACAAAGATATCTACATGTACAGCGGAAAGCGGAACGACGAGGGATAAATGAAAATGCCGCCAGAGTAGGTAGGCAAATAATTTGCCGTCGTTCTTACTCTAGATCTCATTCTCATTCCAATTAGCCTACTATGGCAATTTGAATAAAATAGGATTTGGAATAATAATAAAGCTTAAATAAAGTATGACTAGTACTACAGACTATACTGTGGTAGTAATGTTTAGCAGGAGGATGTTGCACTTGGGACTGGGGATGTGGTGAATGGTAAATAGTAAATGGTAATGGGTAAAGGACTAGAAATGACTAGCTGTAGTTGTTGCATTTGTTTTTAGCAGCCACGATTTAACTTTATTAATTATTTTTAATAATTATTAATATTTTAGTAGTTGCAGTACAGTAGCGTAAGTACCCCCATAACAGTTCTAGAGAGTATAATTACTATGATACTAAGTAACACGTAGTAGTTAAATGTTGTCAAATATAATAATAGTTATTAGTATGTAATGTTTAATGCTTAAGTTGTATTTTGCATGAAAGTTTAACGTTAACATTTTGTTATGTTTGAGCAAAGTGAAGAAAACGATGACCACTGATAAAAAGTACAAGTTAGTGTAGTAATAATTGTAATTATATTTTGTATGTATGTATGTGATGCATGTATAACGGTAAGAGTAAGTTAGTTTGGTTTCCTTAAAATATTGTTCAACATTAAAAAATTGTTAAACGCTCAAAATGATGGGATGGAAGTGGTCACAAGTTAAATTCCTTCGTGTATTACTGCTACCTCTTCGTTGCATCATTTTTTGATGGTATTAAAAATGGGTTGTGTGAGAAAAAGTACTTGGGAATGAAAAATTGCTGAAATGGAAGAATAGTATTAGTCACGTTCAAGTCATAAAATTGTGTCCTATCGTTGCTATGGGTAGATATAAATACATATACATAATAATTCTAGGTATGTTTGTACCTAAGTTTTGTATTCATGCTACAATGGAATATGGAACGTAAGAGTTAGTTGAAAAAACGGTTTCCGCTTCAAATGGTTAAAATGGTGAGTATGATGGTAGTACAGGTTGTGTGGTATGGTATCGTGTGCAATGTGATAGTACAGCAAGTCAGATAAAAAGGATAATTATAAAATTGTCTAGTATATGACATACTGGTTAAAAACTTTAGTACCACTCAAAGTAGCTTTTTTTCAAAGACTATAATTCCACACTGGTATCTTTTCCCATTCTGTCTTTCAATCTTTCTTCCTTACTGGCTTCTTTAAAGAATGTCCGTCTCATATAATTGATTTGGCAAAGTAGAACTACCCAGATTACCCAAAGAGCCCGTAGGAGCAAAACTTAATTTCTGTCGTAAATTTGATTCGGAGCCCGTCTTTTTTAACGAGTTGGTTCCAGTAGTTCCGTTCGATGCTGCGGCTGAAGACTGTTGAAGATTCTGAAGTCGTGAGAATTGCTCTTGTAATTGCTTTTGTTTACGAAGCAACTCCAAGTGACGATTGGATAATGCTACATCTTGCGAGTTAACAGATTCTGAGGACTCTGACATGGAGCCTGTATTCGCATCCTGACTCATGGGAGGAGAGTTTTGAAATTTAGAGGAACTTCTTGGAGGTGGAGGAGGTGGGATTTTGGTTGGTTTCGGAGGAACAGGTGGGTAACTACTAGTCATCTGATTAGAATTTTGCATCTGATTTTGACTTAGATTTTGAAGGGGGAGTGGAGGATGGACAGGAGAACCGCCTCCCGACTCTGTCGAGGGGTAGGAAGGAAGTCGACGAGGAGGTGAAGGAGGATGTAGACGATGAACTTTGGAGAATTGAAGCTCATCTAACAACTCATCGAGGGTCTCATTTTTTTCTGAACTCGAACCTCCTGTAGGTGAACCAAATGGAGGGGAAGTTGGCTGTCCTGAGAATGACTTCTGAAAATCATTTTGAATTTGAATAATAACTAACATTTGGAAAAGCAATCATTCTTAACTGAATAGAAATTAAGATTACTAAAAATATCAAAAAAAGAATGCAGATAATATCAAAAAAATAAATCAAAGATTATTGGTTGCATTCGAAGAAGCGGACGAGGTAATCAAAATAAAAATGAGAAAAAAATACCACTAAGCAAGTTTTTATATGTAGCAGAAGTAGCATCAGGCATCATCCGTAATCCGTAATTTATAGCAGCATCAAATCATATCAGCAAACAGACATCCACAGAAAATCAAGTGGTAAAATCCAAAGGAAACAAAATGGTGTGCAGTAAACAGCAAAGAGAGAGACAGAGACACAAAGAGAAAGAGGTGATCGAGTCATGCAAGTCAAAAAATTTACCAGGGAAAAACGAATTAGAAATGTAAAGGGTTTCGGTTTGTGTAAAAATTTATATTAAATAAATTAAATATTTTACTCGTTAATTACTTCTCTGAAGTGTGAGCTCCACTTCCAACCTTGTTTCATGAACTACAAGGGGGGTAAATAATAATTCAAAAATAAAATATTTTACCTTGATAACAAACACAATCACATTCTTATTTTTTGTTGCCAGCTCATAAAAATAGTTACTTAGTTGGATTAGATACTTTTTTGCTTGTATACGTTGAAATGCCCAGGAAATCATAATACTAAAGTACTAATGCGTCATAGAAGAAAAACTTTGAAGATAGTTAAATGTAAGTATACTACACAGTGGAAAAATGAAAGCTACCAAAAGACCATGAAAAATCAAACTACATGAGAAATTTGGATCTGTATGGATCTATTTGCTAATAAAAGTGTGTCAACTACGATACCATTCCCAAAGGATAATTATCTACTACTGCAAGTAATTATTATTAGTAGTACCAATAAGGCAATTATTTGAAAGCTGAACGATTCATGATTCATCCATAGTTGAATTATAAACCAGCTTTGCATTGGCTACGATAATAATAAAAGTACGTACGAGTTTTTACGATACGTTCGTTCACTTAAATAAAAGTAATACATCATATCAGAATCCATGGCTTGTATACATAAAAACCTTGTATACAATTGTAGTATGACGGCCATGATCCTGTTCGCGTCTAATATTTAGTATTACTTTAGTCAGTGCACTGAAAAAACTAGAGAAGCTGACCTAAATTAAATATTCACAGAGAATATTTTGTTGTTTTTTTGCAAAATCATACGAAAAAACAATGAAAACATCAAAACTAACTATTTCAGCTTCGAAGAAAATGCTAGTATTGAAAAAGAAATCAACTCAAAGAACCGAAACCAAAAGTTTCTAATGCCTACAAAAAAATATCGCTGCCAAAGTAAAAGAAAGTAATATTTGCCTTTAAAATGTTCAACTAATGTTTTAATTTTTAGTGATTCTACAAGAAAGTTCTAAAAAAATGTTAGTTTACAATTAAAATTTTTCATGAGATCAATAATTATATTAGACACTTTAAAAAACAGCTGTAGATTTAGGTGTAGTGCTATACATACCCGGTTACTGTTTTTGGTAGCATCCATGATGTCACCTTGATGCCCTTGTTGCTGTTGCTGCTGAATTAAACCAGAGTCAAGTGAAACTGGCAACCTCTGCTCTTGAACCGACGCCAATCTAAAACAATACGAGTATGAAAAATGAGCCACGTCAAGAGACTTTGGTTGACGTGACTAGATGAGATCAAATTAGCCGGCTCTAATAATAATTGGAAAAGGACATGCTCGAATGATTACCGTTTAAGCGTCACCAACGTTCCCGTCAATTTCTTACACCTCTTTAGAGCTGTCTCAAGTCTTTCAGGCTCATTCTTTAAGAAACGATCTTCAAGAGCAAGACGCTCCATTTCCATACCCACAGCACGTCCCACATTTTCATGTAGTATAGGAAATCGAGCTTTTAAATCCGCTACGGATTTGCTGTGGAATTTAATTTGGAGCATTATTTATCAGTTTAACGAAGCACACTACACGCAGAGCACCATAAATCCAGAAAACAGATGGATACTTACCTTGATTTACTTAGTATGAGAGCCATATTTTCTACATCTGCCATATTAACTCTTGTTCGCTTATTGATTACATGACTTCGTAAATCCTCCACCGTTTTCTCAAGCTCTCTAAGAAATAGAAAGAAATTCAGACAAGAATTTTACATTCCAAATCAAGAATTTAACAATTCACAGTATACACAAACCGTAATTCTAATTCTTCATTATGCGCTTGATTAAATTCTTAATTTGACAGTCTGAACTCACGTAATATCTTTATCGAGCTTGTTCACTTCCATTTTATACATTTCTTCCTCCCGTCTCAACCTCGGCTCCTTGAGACCCAACCAATCTTCATCTAACGTTGCAATTACTCTGGAAGTAGGAGTTACATCCGAAATTAAATTAGGAAGGCGTCATACGATATAATTATCCCATCGTTTTTAGACAGATTGCAACACTGAATTAATTAATTATGTGTAATTAGAATTTACTTGAATTTAAGGAACGTTTCTCTAATACTATCCCTGAGGGCATGCGTCTGCGCTTGTACGTGTCGTCTCAGTACTCTAACATCAACCTTTAATTCTTTGGCTTTTTTCTGCAGTCCACGTAACTGGTTGAACAATTCGGGACTTAAGTCTACAGGTTCAAAAATACATGGTATAACAACATTCCAAATGTTACATTACTATAATTCCAAATAAATTAGCTTGAGAAAAGCTTACCAGTTCTAAAATGAATAGCACCGGGAGTAGGAACAGGAACTGCTTGAAGTCCAGGTTTTTTGGCAATTAGGTGATTTTGACTCACACCTGGTGCAGCTACAGGTGCTGCAGGAGCTGTCAGCACACGATCAACTAATAAAGTATACGTTAAACGAATGATTACAATCAAAACACAAAACATGATCATGAAATGAATGTAAAAATATAAGATAATGATTTAAACCTTGCTGATTGACTCTGGGCAATGTTGAAGATTTTATTGCTGGTTTTGACGGTAACTTTACTTCCGCTTTTAAATTTAATTAATTCCATCATTTTTATGAATTTAAGAAAACAAAAGGGAAATGGAAAAGTTGTATCGAAAATCCAAGGGTTAGCATGATAAAACACAAACAATTCTGGGTTAACATTTTAAGCATTTCAAATCTGATTTCAGATTTGATTAATTCTTAGCATCCATCATGTTGCAAATTGAACTAATTCATTAAGGAATTCTACATCACGAAGAATTTTAAGCTCACATCCTAATCCTTCTACAACATTCTTCGAATTAGAAAGTAGGTCAGCTGTTTGTGAATATCAAACTGATAATTATCATACATTATTCAGTATTATAATTACAGCACACGAACAGTGGGGTACAATTATACCGTCATTAGAACTGACGAATAATACCACCAGGATGAACACTTGACTTAAATCAATTCTACTTGATTTTTTGCTTGAAATCAATAACAGCCAGATGCATACATAATTACATGATACGATTACAGCTGCTACTATTGATTTCAGCCATGTATTAAATTGCTAGTATTGCCTTCAGCAAAAAGTGCTGATGGATAATATTTCCCATTCAACGACGATATCATACAGTGATTAGGTATGTACCAAATTATGTATCGACCTATATTTTTGACGTTTCACAAAACCCCAAGAAATTTCTAGCTCGAAGATGCCGTCATAGGTGTAAGTTTAAAAGTAGATAAGCGTATTTTTGTACAGTCCGTAGGAAATTGACTGCAGTCAAAGTAATTCATTTTACAGCACACAACTTGACTTAAAAATGGATATAAAACGCATGTGGCAATTTTCCACTTGACTTTCAAGACCTTCTTGAAAATACGTACAAGAAATACTTTGAAACTTGAGGTAAAATACTGCACCACCGTCATGTTCGGTGTTGGGGCAATAATCACGCTTTTACAATCCATACTCTATATAAATTCAACTTCAGTAATGCATACAGGTGTTGAATAAAACTTACAGAGTGTGTTACTTCGATGATGTAGTGTTGATGACTGCAACTGATCAGGTGGATCATCACTAAAGGATACAGATTTTTCTGAAAGAACAAATAAAAAAGTCATTGGGATCGGTGGTGGAAAATTGTCAATTTGCGCTCGTTTAATCTCGAGAAACGTGCAAATCCAATTTTAATTACCCTTCCCAAATTTTTGCGCTTTGGTCTGCACTGCGGATATTGGTTGAAGCTGATGCGGCGGTTGTTGCGGTAATTGTACTTCTGGTCGCAACACTATTGGGTCATCTGCATATAACCAATTTAACTCTTAGAACTAATTAATTCAGAATAACAAGCAAAGTAGGGTTAGGTTAAATCAAACGTTTAGACAACAGCAAGTCTCATTCATGCATACATATTACCATCATGATGTTTTACCTTGCAAGGAAGCTGAACTTGAACTACTTTGTTTGTCTATGTCGTCTTTCATTTTTAGCAAAAATAGATTCAAATCAGTTAGTTTTGATTATTCTTTGAAATTCATTGTAGTTTCGAAAACAAAAAATTAGTAATCCCAAAATACAAAAGACGAAATACAAAAGACAAAATACAAAACTGTTACAAAAATGAAGGTTTGATTAGCAAGTAAAAATCAAAATCAAAACCAAATCAAAACCAAACGAAAAGAATGGAACAAGAGAGAAAGAAAAATGAGATTTTAGTCTACAAGAGAAAAGACGGTGAGTTGAACCAAAGGAATAAATAAATACCTAATAGGATTTTAAAAGAATATAACGGCTACATAGTAAAGTCAGATGAGCTCACCTCTAAAATCCCTTGTAGGTATGTAATCCCGATAGTTCAACCTAGGATTATATAGGCGTGTTGGTTGTACCACAGTCGTAGGATTTAATGCTTTTTGCACTAAACCGGTCAGATTTGCCAACTGTCTCTCCATATGTTCCATCCTTATACGAGATTCTTCGTCTATTAACACTGGAGTCAATGACCCCGATCGATTACTTGGATTTTGTGCAATCCCGTAGTTATCGTATAACTTTTCCGGTGAACTTATGTACGCATCTGTGACAGGGGGGAAAGAATGGAAATAATTGTTGGAGACTTGACACGATCAAAGCAAATGCAACACTAACACGGCATGCCCGGCACATCACACGGTAAGTTTGTACATTTAATATTAAAGCTGAAAGCTAGGACGAAGAATACGAAAGCGCTTACCCGCAGCGGTAGAGTAGATATCTGATGTTGTTCTGATTCCTAAAAATGTGTTGCCACTGCCAGTGCTCCGAGGTGAATATAAAGGGCTACTGGGTGTACTCGGTCGTTTATTAAATTGACTATGACGAAGGGGTTTGGGGGGAGCTCCAATCGTTTGTGCTGGGAGATGTCCAAGGGGTCTCGAGTTAGCATGTTGTGCAGGAACTAAATGTGCACCAGTCGATGGTCCTGGAGAGAATGGGCGAGGTGAAGGACGGGGTAAACTGTAGCTTGCATACATTTGAGGCGTAATAACTTTCTGAGGTTGCTGTGTGCAAAAATAAATAAATAAAATACTTAATGGTGCATCGCCTTTAACTTCCTTAGAACATACCCAGACAGGTACGATCTTTCCGGGTAACTTAATTCAAGAAGGGTTGGGTTTGTCAGTAAACATTCATCCAATTTAAACAGCAAACCTTGGATTTGTGTATGTGATGTAGTGTAGGATAGTCCGAATCGAACTCAGGTTCGCTAAAATACTGATCTTGATCATTCCACGTTGGAGTAGCACCATTTCCATTGACATTGGGTTCAAATAAACGTAAGACCGAACGATCACGAATATCTCTGTCATCAACAGTTGTACAAAGAGAAACAAGTTATTAAAGAAACACATG
Organism: Ptenothrix huangshanensis; assembly: GCA_036851915.1. Lineage (NCBI taxonomy): Eukaryota > Metazoa > Arthropoda > Collembola > Symphypleona > Dicyrtomidae > Ptenothrix > Ptenothrix huangshanensis. The sequence continues at coordinate 16,045 of JAAXYX010001011.1, forward strand.
TACAACACATGTATTTACCTACATTGATATAGGTATATAGTGAATGTAGTAACATAACATTTTCAATTTCGAGAACTAACCTTAAATCTTCAAGTTCGTAAAACATATCCTTAGCTCCATCATGGATGTAGATTTTTGTATTAAGAGCATCTAGATATTCCATCGTTAATTGTTTACTAAATGATCGAACAAAAAGTGCTCGAACTGTGTCCATCGATGTAATTTCGTTGGGTAGAAGAGCTCGTTTAGTTTCATTACGATACTGAAGAAATACTAAACCTGTAAAGTTAATTAACAGTTCATAAATTAGTTGTTAACACCATTACAAATACAAGCTCATCGAAGCATGCACAGCAACAACACTAGCACACTGTAACATATATAATTGTAAAATACCAGAATATTTACCAAGTGGCCTCTCCAATGTTTTTGAAGGAGTTCTGACAACAGGTAAACTTGATCTAGCCTTGCCTCCACGTCTAAATCCCGTTGATGACGTTTCAGCTTCAGACATAATACCCGGATCGTCATCGTACATGTCAACTAGTCTGTAGCCAAGCTGTAACGTAATTTCAGATGAAGCAGAAAAAACAGTGATTTATTTTAGAACTCGACGGGGAAGCATTGAACCAACCTTGCTTCCAAGCAATGCGATTACGAGGACGCAGCTACATAAATAGACGTACACTGTATACAAACTAAAATATAATTCATTCATTCATTCATTCATTCCGTTTCTGTTTGCATTACAACAGTAGACAGCAGACAGTTTAGTGGATAGTGTTGTCAGATAAAAAAATTCGGTCTCTGCCTATATTCTGTTCGATGCAACGTTAACTTCCACCTTAAGATATAATATTACTTACATCGACTTGTCAGAAATCTCACAAGTCAGAACACTTACATAAACATGCAAAGTAAATGTTTTGACTTAAACCTTTTATTTTTCTATTTAACTCAGCTATAAACTATCTAAATAAACCAGGCAAATTTAGCTTCAGAAACAGTCATCACTATTCATCCTTAAAATAATTATCACTAAATGTGCTTACCTTTGGTTTGTAGCTATTACTCTGAAATTGTACTAAATTTCTTGCGGGTTCGCTATATATATTCTTATCGGACATGTTCCTTCGTCCCTGCAAATGGTAAAAATAAAGACACATTTGCTTCAAGCAGTGGCTTTAAAATTGCATCATCAAACGTACTTTCAAATGTGACAATGCACAATACATACACCCAACAATAGGTACACTTATAAAAAATGTGAATAAAAAACAGTACTAAAAACTGTTGAATACTCCAAGTAATATAATTGTGTGACATTGAGCCTGATGAAATTTTAAAATATGATTTCCATTTTAAAATAACCACTTCGTAGTATAATATAACACATCACATAATTTTGAATATTTAATACTAGCCGTGCAGCACTACTTGTAGTATTCACTTAGGTAAAATAGTTTTCATTAAAAGGTAAACAGTGAACGTACACATAGCTGAATGTAATGCTTAGTGCATGTCTGTCTATACATGGCATACAAATCCCTTGATTAAAAAGCGACATATACTGTCAGACTATAAATTGAATAAGTATACATAAAATATGATATTACCTGCAAATTGTCTTGACGACTAAGGTTGTTACTGCCGTTCCTTGAGTCCATGACTGCAATAATTAATTGAATGAAAAAATGTACCGTACAAGGATGCGAAAGTGCTACTACTAGGAAGAAAGTGAGACTTGAGTTTTGAAATAGGTGCAATAAGAAAATACTAAATAAATTGCAACTCTATAAGGTAAAAAAAGCAAGACAGTTTCACAATTTAACTTCCTCTCTAAACCCAATGCCAAACAACTGCAGTATGTGACAATAAAAACTACACTTTTGGGTACAGTACAGTGATATGGTTTGTGTTTGTATAAGGTAAAGGGAAAAAGTAAAGGCTGAAAGCGCTGTTTAAGGCAGATCTTTGAAGTAGAGGAATCTCGCATCATGCGCACTCTGAAACACGTCCAAAGTGAAGGATAAAACTTTGAGAGAAACTTTTGTAAAAGAAGAAAGAGCCAACACCCTAATAATAAAATATGTACATATGCATGTCGATAACATCTCTCTCTCTTCCTCTCTTCATGTTCATCCCATCTACCCATCTACCCATACCCATTATCCCTGGCTGTTGTCCGTAGCAAAGAAATTCGGGATGAAACTTGTAAATACCCTTGCTATTCCGAACACTCTATCAGTTCAACATCCAGCTATATTCCCTCACATTCCCAACCACGCTACCCGGAAGCTCTCCGAACAAGCACAGAGCAATTACAGCCACAGCGGCTCAACTCGTGTAGTATATTACACTATTATTCTAATTTTTTCCATACATTACTCCCAATAACAGTAGTCACTGATTATGATGTTAAGTGCTTGTTTACACTTGTAAATTGCTACTAACAACTATGATAATTAATCCATTGAGAATTAACGTCAAATTTAAATGTTTTATCATATTGCTAATGATGTTCAGACAGTAATGACATAATCACTTAAGACGGCATGCTTTGCTTTTATTGTGTTTATGAGGGTGAGTTGTTTTAACTGACAACGGTAACGGAAACTAATCGGCAACCTAATCCTAGATGTAACTTAACACGTAACTATCAGTACCTTGTCTTTGTACGATAAGGTTATTTGGTGTTTAACTCTTGTCACTTTGATATTTTCACCGAAAAGTTATGCCACACAATTATACCATGTTCAAATCAGACGTCATTAGTTTCGAACAAAATTTATATATGATTCCAACTGAAATTAAGTAGTACTAAACTACAAGTATAATGTGGGTACTCCGATGCAACATTACCAGCAGTAACCAGTAACACAACAGTCAGTGATCAAACAAGAACAAACAAACAAACCAACATTGCAATCCTAGTCACGTTGTAAATGCAACTGTAGGTCCTGCGTCGGAAGAGTCTTTTCTGTGACTGTAATTATACACGACTGTCGGTGACTGGTACACAGAAAAGGAAATTGTTGAAATCTTACACTATCAATGCAGAAATACAGAAAGGTTATAACATCTATGATGAACAAGTAAATTTAAACATCCTATAATGACACGCTAGCAGTAAATGGATTTTTTCCAAGAAATGAATGCATATACGCAAACTTTTTTGGAGAATCGCGACAACAACCTAGCAACATCCAGTAAGTCATTAAAATGAATTATGTATGTTACAATGTAACACCGACTGCTGAAAAAGTATAGCGCAAAATACCCAGTCATATTTTGCTAATTATTATTATTGACGCATAAAATACAAGATAACTTTCGGTATTCTTCAATGCACCATATCATTATTTGGTTGACGTCAAAATTCAGTATCCAATGACAAGGATATAATTACCGCACATTACCATCACTATCGCTTCTCCCTAAAGTACATAATTACGAGCTTCATTTGGCAGCTCATACTATTATGTTCTCTTAATCCAAATATCGACCGAATTTAGAGTCTCGAGAAAGAATTCTCTACAGTAAATAATTTCACCAGCGTCAAATTACATATATTATTACGAACTACTGACTACCAACTATTACTTCTAATAATGATATCGATCCAACCAACTAACAACTAAGTGGCAACGAGAAGGTCGATAATACAATTAAATATCCTTTAACTATTTTCACAAACAGCGTATCACTAAAAATGAGTTGCAACCAAAAGAAATCTCACTAGAGACCATCCTTTAATGATTAATTTAACTGAGGAGAGTTGTCGTGAAATAAATTTATGCGAACCTTTAAATAACCTTACTCATTCGTCTGCTGTCTCTCAAATATTTTTTAAACACAAGTTTGCTGGTTATGTCATCTAATAAATAGTAGACTGTCGATGGACCACCAGTAAAACAGACTTACTAAATGTGTTTAAATGAATTAATTTGATGTCAAAACAACTAACCTATTTAATGTCTTAGCACAAATTCAGCACAAAAATTAAAGTAGAGCAGAATGACATGCACTGATAACTTATACAGCTGACGGTCAGTTTAGAGAACTGACTGAGATAAGAAAACAAGAATGTGGAAAGTAGTGACAATGGCTGGAAAATGAATGAAACTGACCGTGTTTTGACTTGGATGACTGCTTTTGCTTCACATTTGTCCATACATTGTTGTCACCGCCGACTTGTCGGCCTGGGGGATTATTCCTACCGTTACTCATTTTTATGTCATCTATAAATTCCAAGACAATGACCAATAAACATTTATGATTTATGCAAATAGTTTTGAAACAACTTTAGACGGAATGCGAAAAATCCCAGGATTTTGCCTGGAGATGAAAAGCCCAGGCTGATAAAGTTTTATTTGACGATTTGCATAATAGCAAGATAAAGATAAATGAAAGATGAAAAAGGAAGTAGGATATAAAAAAAGTTTGAGCAATTGTTTATACTTACCTTGTGTGTTCTGGTTAACCGATAATAGCGATGAAGAATCTACATTATTTAAACAACAACAGTAGTCAGTACATTGATTACAAATACTACTACTACCTAACATTGTCGCTGTCCGATTCTAAATAAGTAACAACAAAAATGGGCACTACTAACCTACTAAAATCTACAAAAAGAATAACAACGTTTGGGGAAACGGGAACAGGACTGGAGCAGAAATCTATAAAATGATAATAAATAATTTAAATATTTGCTCAAAACCCCTTTGAGTGGAGCATGCGTCTAGTCTAAAGTTTAACTTCTTCCTTGCATACGGATCTGCTGGATCTCTCAAATATATCCACTTCATATATATCTAATGCAGTAATTATATGTCCAGAACGAAAATGGGTTTTTTCTCCAGTCCTATCCTCCTATTCCAGGCTTTGAGTAAGCAGGATGAGCTCTCGTGTTGTAAGTTTATTCCACTCTAAACTCTCAAAGCAATGGCTTGGATGGGTTTGACTCGAGTACGCCAGCAGAGACTACACGAGATGAGATGAGATGAAATGAGATGAGATCACTTTTCGCTCATATGTATACCCTTCAATGCTCCACCACCGCACCACTGTCAGAGTCAGATACATTTTATATTCCTACCTTTCATCTTTAAGCTCCTGTACTTATGGATCTACTTGCGATATGCTTTCCCATTCAATTTACCAAATTTGTCCAATTTACTTTCCTTCGCGCATCAAATCTTGTCATCACCGACTGTGTATTGTCTGTCTGCCGTTTCTCTGTCTGTAATAACATGCATAGAGGTAATATGAAACGCGAACCTACCTTTGTTTCCGCTGATTCTGTAGCATTGGCAGCTTCTCCGGTTTCTATCCTTCTGGCTCTGGATTATCGGAATTTTACTTTTGTACCTAATGGCTCTTAGTCCTCCAAGTCCCAGAGGTTTTTTCAAAATTGATGTTTTCGTTTTGATCTGATGTGATATAAATATATCTCGCATATAGCTACCATATACTTTTCTAAATCACTTGTGGGCAAAGAAGCAATCCTAATTTATTATTTTCTCTGATACATACTACGTATACACCCGAAGGTATGACAAGAGAAAGAACACACCTGCAGATGAGCTTTTGCAAATTTTGTGTAAATAATTGCATATTATTAAATATACCTGACTGGATACGAGAGAAGGGCTAGTCAAAGGAGTTATCTGCTTCCGAAGAATTTCGGGGGATTTCGACCGATATCTATTGCTCAGTATTTTCCTTTCCTATGAGTATGAGAGCAAAGACAGGAATGAAGGGGTCAATCTTAAATATAGTTACTCAAATATTATCGAATTACCGCAGACACTATATATTTATGTATACATGTAATACTAACGAGCAGAATTGAATGGGTTCATTCGATCGTATGAAATATCATATGATAGACATCAAATTGCAGACAAGCTGTCTATAAGCATTTGAAATATAAAATCCACTTTGCATAATATTTGAAAATAGATTAGATGATGACAGATTTATTTTTCCATATTCAATTTAATTGTTGATCTGTTTTAGACATGATTTTTAAAAATAAAACCAGGCCACGACAGTCAGATTTTTGTGGTCGACGGACAACTTCGATTCTGAAAATTTATCCGTCTGAGCCATATATTTCTTGACGAATTCCAATAAGAATAACGCAATACGAGAACTTCTAGCTATCTTCTTATGTTAAAACGAATTAAATTAAAATCTTTCAATTCCACGTCAAGGCTTGATGGCACTAAACGTTATTGCATTTAAAATTCAGTAGGTTAAAGCGCGACAGTTGGAAATTAATTAGAATTAGACAAGTCGTTGACTGACGCACTTACCAGAACGTAGGTCGAGCGTATTGGAAGTGATCCTCCACGAACATGTGTTAATCTCAGTGGAATGGGCCTGATGTCAATCTGTTTTATAATATTTTTTCCATGATTTACAGAAGGAACTGGCTTCGATTTTAGCTTGGATATGGAAGAGCTTGTAACAGGAAACGGAGAAGCTTTAGCTACTAACGGTGAGAACGACGGCAAAATACTGGTCTTAGCTGTTCTGATTTTTAAAGGTAATGAAGCAGATGTTGTTAATATCGAGGATGCTAATGGTGGTACTATTGCAGGAGGTGATACCTGTTTGGTCTTATTAGAATTCACAACTACAGAAATAAAAGGAGTCACTGCCCTATACCTCGAATCAACTTGTTTCAATTTTGATTTCTGTCGAGACATTTTCGAAATTAAAACAAAACCATCTTATCAAACCAATAATATACTCGTGGGACCGAACCTGATGGAATCACTTAAAGGAATGGTAGATTTTTACACTTGGGTTCAGTATTTACCTGACAACATTAAATATTACTTGTAAATACCAATATGTACCCAGTCAGAGCGACTCAAGCCTTGGTAGAATGAATATTTGGCCGTGGTCAACCAACCGTCCTATCAAAACCGCAAGAAAATTGCTTTTGTTTTTTGTGAATCCTTTGGTCTGAACTATTCGCTAAGGTACTGCTCGAAATTATTATTATAAGATGAATATATCCATTAGTCGCCTCCACATATAATTATAATTACATGTTATGCGCTACACCTGGATTGATTTATTCAATCTAATCCTACAGGAGAATATATAATTTAGGAAAAATCAAATTTAAATTCAAAATTACCTACACTTCCTTCCAAGTACAAGTTGGTATTTAATGAATACTGTGTATCTTAAAACTATAAACTACTCCACATATCACAATAGGTGTCCATTGTATGTTAATTCGAAACCAAAAATTTGAAATTTAATCATCTTGGGAAGTTGGAATGTCTAGTCATTAAAACATCAACGACACTTGAAATTAAACAAGACCTTGTGGGACATAAATTGCAATTGCAGAGCGCATTTGTACCAGAGTATACCTAACATTCACGAAATAATTACTGTGATGGTGGTATTGCCACACACGGTGAATGCGTACATCATCAAAATCCAAGCTGCAAATGAAAATGAGAAGGATTGCATATACGAGCCAAATAATATATTATTTGCTGAAAGAAACAAATGAACTTTTCATCCGAGTAAACCACATAGGTATGTACTTTAATAAACGACATCATAATGCTTTTATTTCAGTAGTGTGTGTAATCAAAAAAATGGTTTTCAATTTCTCTAATAAGTATTTACAACTTTTTTTTACTTTTTCGACAAGTACTTACTTAAGCAAAATTGTGATCATCTAGCAGTTAAGGAGCACTTTTTATTAGCTTACAGTCATATATCTATCCATTTAACTAAGTATATTTCTGTACTCGATGTAACGTTAATAATTAAAAAATATACAATGATTATCATATCATAACATAGAGAAACGAACCGAGCATGAAAAAAACTCGATGCAAAAAGAAAAAACAAATACAGAAATCATTAAAAAAAAAGTTTTGTAATTCACACGAGTGTGGATAATTTCAAGCAGACACGTCCCAGATTTCAGCAAGAAAGGCAGGTAATTTCTTATTCTTTAGTTTGAGTGAAAAACACATTTCAGAATTAATATTACCGAGTGTTCGTAGTTCCGTTAAGACACCAAGTAATTTAGCAAAGCTGACTCCTGCAATACAAAATAATACACATATACACATATTGTAATATTAGTATCTTTTTAACAAATTAATCAATTTTAGATTTATGTATGTATAATTATATGTATTGATTTATTGATTCCATTGTATGCAACTATATATTGTCCAAACGAAACAAAACATTACAATAGATTCACTAGCCCTACGTATCTCCTAAATACATTTCCAACGGAAGTTTTACCTCCAGTTGCACTTAACTGATCGTGAGTAAACGTGCATTAGGTACATATCGAGCACTCAAAATTGTCTACAATTTTGAAATTCTAAAATAATACCACGGTCAATGTAGGTAATGTTAATTATTTTTAGTGCCTATACATTGTACACATACGGATTTGAAGTCTTAACTTTTTTCCGAGTTCCCAAAACAGTTTAATACTGATGTCAAAATAATTGATGCTACTATTTAATATAATTCGGCACATTACTGGTTAAGTGCGCGTAAATGATTTTTTTTTACATATACATAGTAATAATTTGAAATCTGTAAGCTTACCCGGTCGGACAGGATGAAGATACTCGATATAAGCCCTAAGAGCTTCTAAATAAATCTCCTGGATTTTTTCCACCTTCCTTGGTTCGAGTAGACATGGACGTTCTAAATCAAAGATGCAACAAATAGTGATTGAAGAATAAACAACTTAAGTGGGCTTAGAATGGCACATATTGTATGTGATCAAATAAATCTTACCGGAAAATATAACCACAGCGGTAAGTAAAGCATATTCAGCATTATCAACTTTCATAGTACACATGTGCCTGCAAAAATTAAACAGTGGATCGGCCGTGTCTCCAACGGCTGCTGTGTTATAATTTTCTCTGGTATATGGTTGATTATTAGCGAATACGATAGTGTCAGTTCCATAATCATAGCGACGAGCTGTACGCAGCATCATTACTTCACTACTGCAGGCCTACAATCAAAAATTGTGTTAGACAAAATTGTTTACAAAACACGTGCAATTTGATTTGTTCAAAAGTTAAACGTTCAATAATTTGCTCCAATGATTAGTCGTAACGTCAATTGACTCCGGTTTTGGTTACACAAATAAAATCTTTAAACATTCCCTTGGGCTCCAACTGAAAAAGTTATGTTGTCGTGAGAAACGTTAAGCTTGACGTAGGACAATACCTTCAACAGCGTAATCTGATCTTCTCTCAAAAGGGTATCAAACCCGGGTAACCTCTTGCTAAACTCAACGGTGAGCTGAACCGTGAGTATAGTCATTTCAGTTATATGCCTAAATTTCGCTTCGCTCACATCCTCAAACTGGTCTGTTGTAACATTGTCCTAAATGATGTAGAACAAACAGAAAATACATAAATAAATAAATGACTTTACCTTCAAAAGTGTAATCTGATCTTCCCGTTCAAGTTTATCAAATCCCGGGAGTCTTTTACTAAATTCAACGATGAGTTGGACGGTTAGTATAGTCATCTCTGTTATATGACGAAACCTGACTTCTGATGCGTCTTCTCCCTCACTTGGTAAGCCCTTTGTTTTATGAACAGAAAAAGAAAAATATAGTGAAAGAAGGAAGTCACAACACAAATAAGTAGATATTCTGCTTTTTATGAAGCAGATCTTATTTTTATCGCTCATGTCATTGTATTTATTTCGTTTCATACATTTTGTAAATACCAAAAGATGACAGGTTAAACAAGAAAGAAATAGGATATGGTACAAAAGGTATATAGAAGAATATTCTAGTTCACGTTTATTAGAAAGTGATTTGTCGTAGCAACTACAAAAACACGATATGAGTTGTGAAGCCAATATGGTGAGCTGTCATGCAAAATCCCGGTTTAATGGGATTGCTAGATGAAAACATTAATGAAGTAAAGTTTGGAAAAGTAAGGGATGATCAACTCCAACCAACTAGCAGATAACAGGACCACAAAGTACGCATAAATGAAGTAAGAAGCTTAAAATCAATTTCTACCAAATTAATACATCGATGGATAAAATGGTGCAAGTGAAATCATAGTAGAAAACCTTGACCTTGTGCTAGACTGCTAAATTAATTTATGAATGAAGTAGAACTTCAAACTGCAGCATGATTACATTAGAAGTGAAACGATGTACACAGTACAGATGCAAAATAAAATTTTAACAAGGGAAGTAAGTGCTACAACAGAAAAGTTAGTGACATAAAGAGAATTTTCAATAAAATAATAAAGAGAATAATTGCTGTAAGAGAATGACCGATATACTTCGACCATTAGACCAATGCAAAACCTAGAAAAACGATGATTGGAAAGAAGTGATAATACTGATCGAAAATTGTAGAAAAAACTTACAGAAAGTCTCTTTAGGTCGTCGTCAGACGGCTGCTCAAATTCGTCTTGAAAATAAACTAAACGATTAATTAATTCCTCTTGCTCAACACTTAAACTGCGTCCGTTTTTACCATTCATTTTTGTCAAGCACGTTAATAAATTTCCATTCGGTGAATTTGTGGTAGTATTAGGTGTAAGAACACGATTTTCTTCCTAGAAATATTGCAGAATAAAAGATATGAATTGCAGTGCTGCGAAAAACTTTTGCCATAAATTATTGGACAAGCCAAAAAAGATTCTCGAACTTACTTTCATATCCACATCATGAATATGATTTAAATTATTTTTCGTCGTAGGGGTGGGTGACAGTGTCGTTGAATTTGGTTTTTCTTTATCTTTCTGTGCCTTTTTAGCCTCCCTCTTAACTGCACATTGGTACTCAGGTACGACACCTAAAATGGTTCAACAAAAAATAGTCACAGAAATATTCCAAGTTACGCAATTACCTGCTTAAATTCGAATTAAGATTTTCTGACGTGAAATCTAACTCACACTCTGGTCTCATGCCAACGGAGAGGCACTTTTTGAGTCGACATTCTTGACATTTTCTCCTCATGTACATATCAATTTCACAATTATTCCCATATTTACATTGGTAAACTGCATTTTTCGTAATGCTCCGACGGAAGAAACCTTAAATTTATAATAAAAAAATTAATTTATAACTCCACGAGTGAACTAAAGGTTACATAAAACAACACCAAGGACAAAAATTGTCTTCCAGCAAATTAATTAAAATTACCTTTACAACCCTCGCACGTAAGTGCATTATAATGATAGCCAGATGCTCGATCTCCACACACGAGACACAGTTCTTCTTGCTGCCTTGGAACAGGACCTTTTTTCTTTTTGGTAGTACCATCCGTTTCAAATAAAGGACTTGAACAATCGTCTCGTCCTAATAACAATTAAATGTACAATTTTTAGATAAAATTAAATCAACGAGGGTTTGTCTTACACCTTTACAAAATGCTCCTGGAATATGTTCTAAAATTACAACCTATATCTTTCAAACTCTGACTAGTAGTAAATAGTAAATATACCGTAAAGCTTCTAATACAGAGCCCCGCAGTACATTCTCCCTGACTAAGGGTACAGAGACCCGCGCTCAATGACAAACTTTGCTTAAGACCCGCGTTGTATTACAAGTTTTACGGTACCTATCTATTACATACAAAAGCTTTCATT
>JAAXYX010001012.1:0-27672 GCA_036851915.1 Ptenothrix huangshanensis
AGAAAATAATAATACGGTTATTTAATTCTGATATTTCACTTCCGCGCCAATATTATAATTTAATCTGTGTCCAGAATTCTCGACTAGGTAATTATGATGTAACTACGTATTATAAATCACGCAAATACTAATAAGCCTTCCATAAGGCCGGGCTGGCATCAATTCTATCTACCGTGAAGGTAAAAAGGTATGCATTGGGTTGTAATAATTATAATCATGACCATGATTATGATTATGTATAAGATGGCCTAAAGTTCTTGACGAATGTTCTTGGCCTACCCCAGATTTAGCAGGCATCTAATATTGTTAAATGTTTCTATGTACATACCTCCTCTGTCGATATCGACGCGGCACCTTCACACCTACAAATTCAATTCCAATTTCATTGTTTATTCCAGTAAAGTGAAGAAAAAAACGAATTTTTCACTACTACTAGTCATGTATTGTTGTTGGAAAATTCCTAACTGTGAAGAACAAAGGATGGACAAGGTTGATTTTTGGGACGTTGGGAGAGAGGGACACTCGAACTCAACTCTGCATGACAGATCTTCGGATCGCCAGAGAAAGTATCACCTTACCGAAAGCACCAAAACAACCAAAAGACCAAAAAAGTAAAAGACGAAAACCAAAAACCAAAAGCAGCCAACCGGAGCCAATACGAATACTAATACTGGATAGGTACACAATTTTACAAATAGGATTCAGGTAAATTGTCGTTGTCTACCTGGTGGCATGTACAAGACCAGACCAGACCAGACCAGGTCCAGATCCAAGTTCCAGATTCCTTCCATGTCCATGTTCGGCTGCCTGTGATTTCTATCGTTTTCGTTACGCTTCTTTCCTAAATATCATCTATTCTTCTTTTTCTACTGACCAAAGAAAAGATGGAAATTTATGGTGTCATCCGGCGAGACTGTGGCTCTCGCTTTGCGCTATGAGCTTCCAGTTTTCCTGTTACAAATCCTCAAGCAAGGAACGAAATACTCATTTCATTTTTTAAAAAGCCAGCATTTTGTAAAAAAAATCATGCTACATGTGTAATGAATCATATTAGAGGGTCATAAAAGGACATTTTGTACTCTCTTTTGTCACATTAAAATATTCAAATTGTTTTTGTTTTTTTTGCTTAATAAAACTCAAATTGTTTTTTCCTTTGTTTGCACGCTATCATTAGCGTCAGATTAGGCTTTTGTTTCCTATCTCTAAAAAAAGTTTTCTAATAAAATGAAGAAACAATTGGAAACAATTTTATGCCACTACCTAATTCTAGTCAGTGAAAATTAAAATGCTGGCAGCTCTCTGCACCCTCTACTCTACTTCAGTTTTAAGTTTCCAACGGCGCAGTTTTCAAACCGAACGTTTTTCGTGTTTAGTGACAACGTCGTTAACTACTTCTCGTTTTCTGCTGTCTTGTTCTTGCATTCTGATTCTACTTCCCACTCCCTTTGTTCCGGTAGAATTCTATTGAGTTCCATTGCATCCCATCCCATCAAATTATTCCTTCACACACACACACACTTACTCATCGTTTTCATCTTTTCATTATTTTTTGAATTTGAGGTGGGACTCACACTTTAGATTGTGTATTATAATTAGTATATTTTAGAAGAGAACTTGATGAGACCGAGTCAGTTAGGATTACGAGTATTTCTTATTGCTCAACGAGATCCTGCCACATCCCCGGATGAAGTATGAAGTGGTTTGTTTTGACTTGGGTAAAAGCTTTTCTTTCGTTGGGCTTTGTGAGATTGTAATGTAATAATGAAGTGTAATAACATAATGTGAGCTGACCGTGCCGTGTAACAATTAAAGGATAATCGTGAGCACTTGAGCAATGCAGTGTTCCTAGTATGTTGCCAGTTAATTGAGAGTCATAGGAACAACACCAGGCTCGAGAATCCAACCAAATCCAAATCCAGACGAGGAGAGTATGCAGTCTTCGGTTTGGCTTTGGCTGTCCACGTAGTACGTACAAGGTATAGTACTTGCGTCCAATTTGTAAATATGCTAATGAGAAGAGATCATGTGAGAAGAAAAGAAGGGGGAAAGACGATGAAGAGACTCAATAAATACCTAGAAGCCTAGAATAGTCATGCAGATGAATTTTATGTATTTAAATGTCTATGATTTGAATATGCATTTATAATATATTACAGAGATGCAGATAAAGGGTAAAACAAGAGCCTAGACTGACATGATGCATCTTACCATATCATAAACCTTGTCTGTAGTATTGTATTATTACAATGAGTATCTGTACCAGGATTGAATGTGTAGAGTTTGGAAGCAAAGGACGAGAGAGAATGAAAGAAAGATAATTGGAAATGAAAAGCTGAAAGTTGAAAGGTGACCTGCGTGGCCTGGGAAGTCAAGTCAAGTCCAGAGGAATCTTATGAATCTTTGTGGACGTTTCTTTCCAATGGAATGGAATTATGGAATGGAAGTGGACGGTGGACGTGGACTTGGACGTTGATACTCGAGAGCTGGAGTTTGAGTTAGACTAGGAGGTGAGAGGTAACGGAGCCTGGAATAATAATTAATGTGGCAACTGGGAAGAGATGTGTGTAAGCGTCGAGTAGAAAAGGTGCCTTTAGTCTTTCGCCCTACAACCATAACCATCCATGATCTGTTATCTGTGATCCATACCTTAATGCATGCATCTTATATCATATTTTTATATTAGATAAGCTCATGCGGGTATCTAATCTAACTGTGTGTCTAAATTAGAAAAATATATTTATGTGTAGATAGATTGTATGGATGGATCCTATGGAAAAATACAGATTTTACTCATCGACTCCACTACTCAGTCACCTGAGAATTCACAATTCACAATTGAGAATAACAAGGAATAATATGTGGAAGGTGGACGTACGTAGATGTGGATGCGGATGGGAAGCTGGAGAGATGAGACTATTCTTTTTCTTTCTCTTTATTCTCATCCGTATCTCACTCAGCTACTCATCTTCAGGCTGCACTTGCTTCCCTACCTTTAGTTTTTATGAAATGGAATTCAGGAATTTCGTTCATATATCTTTTCCATTTCTTCTAGTTTCCTCATTTCTTGCTCAACCACATTCAAATTAACCGTGAAATCCCAAGACTACGAAAGCATGAAAGACTTAAGTCCAAGTCAAAGTAAGTCATTTTCCTTTCCTTCCTTTCAACAGGTTTGAACAAGAACAACCGTCTCGATCCCACCTCAAGAGGCTGCACATGTTTTGATCCTGGGCCTCTATGGATGTCTGAGGACCTGCACTTGTGTGCTTAATTAATGGGAAATGGCAGATGGAATCAGAAGAATCCTTTCTTCAAATCCTGTACAAATAGAAAGCACAGGATAAACTAGTCTTGATGCTAGTGTTGGTGTTGCTATTGATATTGGTTTACTTGCACGATGCTACAAACACATGTAGTTTTGGATCCCACATGATCACGATGATAATGATGATCCAGTTCCAGTTCTCAACTCAACTCCACGAAGCTCAGGGCTCAAAGCTAAATCCCAAGGAACACGTGTCTTCGAACGGAATAATTTACATCTACAATTTTCTACAAGATATTCAATACATTCGTTGTCGTTGTTGCTGTCGCTGTCATCATTGCATTTGCATTGGCTCACATCGTATTACACATGGGACTGGATTGCGTTGGATAATATGTGCCTACTTTCCTTGGCATACATGCCTGATAAAATTATTTGGAGATTTGTTGTTAGATGTTCTGCGGACAGATAAGAAGAAGATGTGGGATCTCTTCAAGATGTGTTACTTCGAACAGGAATGGACATGCAATGGTTTCGCCGAAAGCGGGATCTGTCAAGACTCAAGATCACGTTTCATGTTTTCGCTTTAATTACGACCACGAGAAAATCAAATGAATGAAAAATGGATGGAACGCAGTCCAGCTTTCGCTACAGAATGGTAAAATAATTCAGTTTGATAGCATCATCAGCAAGTATAATTATTTGTTTCTGTTGTAATTAATTAGAGATTTGAAGTGGGTTCTCTTGTATTTCTACTTGGAGTGTATTATTATCATTATCATCATCATTATGCATTGTGTGGTCCCCTTTAGTACTTTGAAACACATCGGTGAGTTGACTAAGAATACTACGAAAGAGACGCTCCAGGCTTGACAGTTCCAACTTTCCAAGTGCTATGTTTATCAAAGTAGAAAAAATCAAAATCAAATCAGGTTGAATTAAAAACCAAGTGGAAAAAGAAGAACAGCAATAGAAGCAACCACAACCACATCGACAGAACAAAGTGTAACATTTACAATTACAACCACATCTCGAGGAGAAAAGGCAGATATGTAAAAGTGAAATGCAGTTCGGAGACCACTGAAGAGACAGAGGCAGAGGAAGATGAAAGAAGTAGATGCTAAAGACGTGGATGGATGTGTCACTGGCTGGAGTGTGAATGGCATCTTCTGTACAGTGTCTGTCTCTCAAATGGAATGGGAATGGGAATGGAAGGTGAGATGAGATGAGACGAGGAGAGATGAGATGAGAGTTGAGATGGCTAATAGAATACCCAACCTTCAGCCTCCCTATTGTCCCAATTCCAATTCGTATTCCATTCCTAATGGCTAAATGCAAATACCTATTGATTGTAGCATCTCCAAGTGAAGGAAGTGCATTCGTACATACTTGATGGGCTTCTTATTTTCGTATCTCGATCGTCGTCCAACGCAGGTACATAAGTAGTCAGGTCCAACCTTGCGACCTTACGACCATGAAGTTACGGCTTACGAGTTACGACTTACGACTGCGATTACGAGTATGAGTATATGCTAGTAGGAGTACGAGTCTTCTCTTCTCATGGATGATGGGAGTTTGTGTTACCTGTGCCGGTGCCTGTGTCTGTGATTGCCTTGTAAGGGCCGAAAGTTGCTGGCAGTGGAAGTACTACTCAGGACGACGTCTCATGTCTCAGAGTAATGTAGTCTGTTTGTGCATGTCAATGGCTATGCTATAACAGGTATCGGTATTGGTCTGGATATTGGTCTTTTAGTCTTGGTATTTGGAACGAGGGGTAAGACAAGGAAACGAAAATGAAAACGAGGTACCTGAGTATTACATAATAGTAATAATAATAATTGTAGGTGCAATAAGTGCCGTCTGCCCGTCAGTGGGTCTCGGCTGAATATTGAATGTTGTCTTGTGTAGTTAGTTTAGCTCTCTGCGTGTAGTTATTTAAGTTTGATTGTATTCTATTGTATGTTATTAGATCGTATGGTACTTGGTGGTAGTTAGTTGTTAGTGTTTAGTTTTGGTTGTGTGATTGGACGATTGTACGGTGGGCACTTGTGCTAGTGAAATGTGTATTAGTATTAGTGTTGGGATAGTGGATGCCAGGGGTTATGCATTTCGATGAATGGATGAATGGATGAGATGGTGACTTGGAAATGTTTTATGAGAGAGAAGTGGGATTTTTTATAGCCTCTTGTCTTATTTTGGTAAAAGCAAAAGCCAAGCGAAGCAAAGCAAATGGGAGATCCAAAACGAAAGGACTTTGGAGAGTGAGTTGACGGCCAGAACAGGGCTTTGGCTGCCAGGACCATGACTACGACTCCCAGACCAGAGTACCAGACCAGGGCATCCTTCCACTTCCACTTCCACTCCATCCCCTCAGTCTGAGTGCCTCCAATTCCAATTCCAATCCAATGCTTCATCCATCCAGTCTTTCGCTCCGTTCTTGGCCTTCCTTTCGTCTCATTTCATTTCATTTGGTTTCGTCTGGTTTGGTGGTTTGTTGATTAAAGGGGTTCCTTTAGTCTATGCTTCCTCACTCCTCACTCTTCGTCTTCGTCTCACTTGATCCTCCACTCTTGTCTCAAGTCTCGTCGTCTTTTCTTCAACCTTCTTTCGGTGACGAACAGCTTTAACGTCGACTGTCGACTCACTCATCATCGGTCTCATTCCACCGTCGCAACCCTTCCAGTCACCACACACAAACATCACACCACACAACGCAACACAACTTCAACGTCTCATCCATTCCCACTCTCGAACACTGAAACAGTTCAAGTCTCTCAGAGGCTTTTCTCTTTCACAACACGGCAAACGATTCTCATTCTGATATTCTGGTGGCTAGTAGTGTTCTAGTTATTAGTTGAGCGTTTCACAAGTTCATCATTATTGTTCCTGTTCTTATTGTTGCATCATTGTGCAGTACCGGTACCAGTACCAGTGAAGAAGTGAGAATGGGAATGGGAGGAAGTGGAAGCAGTTGGCGGGGCAGAGGAGTTGTGGTCTGCGTCTTGTTGGTCATGACGACGACAACCAGGACGGCATTTGGTCAAGGAGATGATTTGGCGAATGAGATTCCCCGGATGAGTGGAGGGAGTTGTGCTCGAGCGGGCATTTGTTGTCCAGGACGGGACAGCTCTTGCGTTGTCCAGAAAGCGGCACCGAATGCCATCATCGAGGATTTGGATGACATCCCTTGCTACTGTGACCACGCTTGTCTTACCATTGGCGATTGCTGTTCGGATTTTAAGGTCGCTTGCGGAGGTAATTCACATTCATTTGTTTCTCTTTCCCAGTCAAACTAATCACCATTAGTCCCATTAACACCATTACCTTATTATTAAGTATGATTATTATGTGAAAGAGAGTAATTTACTACTGACGGTCATTTTGCATTTTGCATTTTAATTGCAATTGCCTTCCGAAAAACCGCATCCTGTCAATATGAGGTAGCATGGATTCAGATACAGGGGCAATGGAGGAACGAAAGGAAAGGCGGCGTAGTGACAGGCTAGATTCTACAATTTACTAGAAAGATCTTTTAGAACTGGAGCGGGACTTATTACGTAGAATTATTTTCTTAACATTTCTTGTTTTTGCCATTGAGGAATAATAAAAAGTAGAAGGGGAAGCACACGCTAATTGACACATGGACTAGAGGGAAATGAAGAAAGATGAAGAGATTTTTGCTCCCGTTTTGATGCTCCATGAAGTGACGTTAGCAAAAACTAAGTGCAAACTGCACAAAGTTGGGGCTGTTGGTAGTAAAGCTCTTGCTATCTCTCCTCTCTAGGTGCGAGAGGAAGAGATGAAGACGTAGTTGCGTAATTACCTATTATACACCTACGTAAGTATAAATCACTTATATCTCTCGTGGCTATGGTTGCGGAGAGGGACGGAGCCGGGTGTTTGTGATTTGTGAATGCTATTTAAGGCAAGTGGAAATATAGGCACGTAGGCTCCCAGTACTAGATTTTATGTAGAGATTCAGTCAACTAAATAGGTTGACAGAGTAAATAGTTAAATACTTTATTGCTTACTGTCTGCTCTTGACATGTCTTGTCTTGTTATGCTAATCCGCAATTCCCTTTACTTCACTTCTCCATCTTCAGTTTCTCACATCTTCGGTTTCCGTTCTCAAGTGATACTGGCATTGACATTGGCAGTGGCAGTGGCAGTGGTAGACGAAGATTGAGACAGTTTTGGAACAAGAGCAGAGGAGAGTAAAAGCAAAGTAAATATAGAGTGATGGATGGATGGCTGAAGAGGATTGGACTTGACCTGAAATTATCGCCTAGTGCTTAAGTAGCTGCCTGAGTAGCTTCCTTAGATATAAGCATAGATATGAAATTTCTCGACACAGGATCAAGTATGCAGTGGGATACTGCATGGAAATGAGGAAGAAAGGGAGAGTGTGTGTGTATCTCAAGATGTGTAGGAGAGGATGGGAGGAAGAAGATAAAAGTTTTAAAAGTACAAGTATAAAGTGTACTACTACGAGGTGTCTAATTGCCTCCCATGAAAATCCTGTGACTCGGAACAAGTGAAGAAATGAAAAAGTGAAGATGCAACTGTTTCGGAGTTTGAATGCCGAATTATGTACTTTTACTTTTACGTGTGCTCACTGTCAAGTGCAGACGCGGAGACTTGAGTTGGTGGTTTGCTTTGGTTTCGTTTGTCATTCTATAAATAGCATTAGCATTATTGCATTACTTGCATCACTGCATCCCTTTGCATTGCCAGCCACGCTGAATAAAGAGGAAGAGATACCATTCAAGTCATTTCCTTTTCTGTTTCTCTTTCTCTGTCTTGTCTTTATCCGTTTCTTGCAAGTACGCAATTACCTTCAATTACCACTCCGTTCTCGTCTTTTTTTATTTTACTCTTCCTCCAGCACAAGCTCCTTCACTCTGAATGCCTACCTTATTTGATTTGATAGGCTCCAATCTCAGGACTTGAGCTCCATACGTCCTCATTTCCGGGATTTTTGCTATTTGTGTAGGTGTCATGTAGTAAATAAATGTGGTATGTTCGTGGTGCATAGGGAATTATCTGTATGTGGGTACTCTTTGGGGAAGACGGTAGTGGTGGTTTATGTTTGCACTTTTCTAATTTGAAGGCAATCAGATGAGGGCGTGAGGAGGGTGTTTAAGTATCACTGTAAGGTATATTAGTACATTGATTGCACATAGAGATATTTGCACGTACGTGTGCAAAGTAGGAGCCGTGCCGTTACCGCTTATATGTACAAGGTAACATGGGCCTCGTTGCGTAAATGCGTACTTACCAGAGTAATTACAGCATGTAATAGTATTGAAGGTGCACCTAATGGCCGTCTTTCACCGGAATCCTCAAGTGCTTTGGCCAAGCCATGTAGAATTCATTGCACGTAGTATTTTTCACTTTCCACCTACCCGCTACCCTTTGCGTACAGATGCAGGATTGAGATTGAGAGGAGGATACTGTACCTACCTATTTTATGTACAAGGGAAGACACATGCAAGTGGAAGTTCATGGAATCGTACAAGTCATTTGGGAGGTTTAATGACAGATAAATAAACAGGACTTTACCGTTCCTCTTCCACTCGTAAATCTTTTCACTGTGCCATCCCTCATTTCCACATTTCTATGGCTGGAAGCAAAGAGCTTCGGCTGCGGCTTCGACGTCCAAAATCGACATCGGCATTCGGTCTACGGCATTCCTTACACCCATTTATTCACTTCTACTCCTTCAACAAATCCGATACACATATGGAGTCTCACTTTATTATGCTTCCATGCTCCCATGCTTTGGCTTTTGACAACCGAAGCTAAAGTGTAATTATAGCTTATCATATATAAAGGGAGCACATGGATGATGGCAGTACACTAAAGCTATGGTGTTAATGCTAATGCTGATGCAGATGTGCCAAGCCAAATATGACATGACTGTCCCTCTCCTCTCTATATGTCCTGTCTGTCTGTCATTCCGTCTCAGTGCAAATGAATTCTTTTGGTTTTGAAACAGTGCAAGATTGTCAAGTATCGTTTTGGAACGCATGGTCCCCTTGCGACACAGACTGTGGACTTGGGGTGATGACTCGGACAAGGGATGTAGTTGTGGAACCGAGAAACGGAGGCAAATCTTGTCCGTCGATGTTGCAGAAGAGAGGATGCCGAGGAACTCGCTGTCACCAACTTCAAAATAGGGTGGCTCTAGAAGGTAACATTTAGAGTTACATAATGCGTGTGGATGTAGAGTACAGCAGGTCTCATGTAGATTCCAAGTCAATAACAAGCTAAAATGATCTATAAGATTATTGGATTTTTAGTTTATGTTGTATTTGGAAGGTATCTAAAAGGAAATCTTAAGGATATAAATGGTAATGAAGTAGGAAAATAATAATATTGAAGATTTATATAGAGAACATGTGTAACTGTTTTGATAGCATCTATCTTGTTTGTTTTGGGAGACCCATGGAGTAATAACAGAGAGCAGTACTAATATAAGGAGCTAGGTACTTACATAGGTATATCTCTGTTTGTGCAGGAGTATGCTCGGCGTCTATATTTAATAAATACTGTGCCTTGTTTGTTATGGAATAGAATCTGAATATAATTACCTACCTAGACGGTGTTTAGCTGCATAAGCATCGGGATGCGTAATGGGACTGATGTGAAGAAAGAGTCACTTGAAGAAGTGTGTGGTGCTTTTACTTTGATCTTTTGTTGGGTTTTTGTATGAAACTACGGCTATGGGATTGTTAGGGTTGTGTTGAGATAGTGAGTGCTACATAGGTACATACGTATAGTAGGTATGTATGTGCCAGTGCTTGAACCGGAATTAAAAGAAACGGAATGAAATGGCATGGAATAAAGGAGGATGGGATCAAGGAGAATCCTTTGAATAGCATGGCAATAAAAACAGTTGTAGTCGGGTCCCAAATCACGGTTGAAGATGTAGGTAGGTATGTATGGGCAGGTAGGTAGGTACATACACGTATACAGGCTGCCTTTGTACTACATGAAAAAGTTAGGGTTGGAGTTGGTGTTGGTAGGTTGGCGTTGGCACCTGTGTATCGGATCGAGAATCGAGAGAAGAGAACGTGTAGAGTGAAGTTTTTTTTGTAGTCTGGGAACAGGTGAGTTGAGCATGTAGGTAATTAGATATGAAATGGAAGGGAGTTTTGGTTTTGGTCTTGATTTTTTACACATTTCGGTTCGATGTCTGATGTGTCTTTGTGAATTAATGTATCGTAATCGTATCGCGTAGGTAGACTTGGGAACGTCGCTTAGTGTGTAGTAGTAGGTAGTTTGTTATTCTGTTACACAAAACTAATAACAAGGAGGGAGAGGAAAATGTATGTAGGGAGGTAAATAGCTACGTAGGAATTTATGTTCTCTGATTCTCCAAGTTACTGTTACTGGTACTGTTACGCTGTTTATTCCTAATGGTATGTAATACGAACGTTATGTTATGTTGATATGTGATGAATGTGATGTAAGAGATTATAATGAACAAATTGTTTAGACACGGCCATAATTCTTCCTGTGGAGTTTAGTGCCAAACGGAAGCTGAATGAAAGCAGTGATATCACTCGCAACTTACGACTTCGTTACCCCAAGAATCCTGCCAAGGAAAAATCTAAACCGTGAGGCTTCAACCCTTCTTTCTCAAATCCTAATGTGATATGATATGATCGTACAAAGTGAAAGACAACAAAATACTATCACTATCAGTATTACTATTACTTCCTATGCTAATACATACATAATTGTACCTTCGTTTTTTACTGTATCCCACAATCACGTTCTCTCATCCAGAGTTTCTCTCTCAAGGGATATCCTTTTCACACCTGTAATCACTCATTACCTGTTCCCTTCATTTCTCAATATCATCATGCGGTGATCATGTCCCTTTTTCTTTAAAATGTTTACTCGCGTCCCTTTGATCCTTTGGGAATATTGTCTTTTCCCACTTTATGATTTATTTATTCGGGTATTTATAGCATACATATGCTATTTAGGATGTCTTATTGAAAATTTTATTTGTTCAGTACTAACCCGTTTATTTATGTGGTAACAATCTGTTTATTTTTTACATGTAAGGTTTGGTGCTGAAATTATATGCTAGTTATAGGTTATTATATTTGTTTGGCTTCTTGTAGCTACTTTTACTTTTAAACTAACCATAATCATTCATTGGCAATTATTTTCGAATACTTACATCTTACATGATCGAATTTTGGTATGAACTTGACTAAAGTATTTTGAATACTTGTTTTAAAATTCCTGTTTTTTAGTTATTGCGTGGAATTTGAAGTGATTCGTTCAACGAGAGCTTGCAAGCAATTGGAGAGCTTCACCAGTTTACGAGAAGGTTGGTTATTGATTTTTGTCTTTAGCTGTTTTTCTATTCAAATTTTTTTGGTTTTACTTAGGGTAATATAATGAACAAAGCCGTAATGTAGGCTTGACTGCCTTGTGTCAGTGCGGTATAATGAGATGATAAAAATAGACGATTGCTATAATATTATACTAGTACATATACTTCGGATAGCTCAATAAAATTGGAAATGCTGATGGTTTCGGATTTCCGCGTCAAATGAAATATGAAACAAAGTTATATATGGAAGTGATGCAGTTAAGTTTGCTCTTTCGTAAGGAAGGGATTGCTACCGCGACCATGGCATGGCCATGACCCATGACACTATAATTTTAGACATAAATTTAATACTTCCATTACTACAGGGTTTGGGATTGTTTTATTGACTCGGTAGTTTCCCTTTAGCTTTTTATATATCTTAGAAACTTGACAGCTGGTCGCGATACTAATATATTAATGTACCTACCTACGAAGAAGGAGTGGAATGGAAAATGGGACAGGTAATATTCAGGATAGCATGATATGGTAGGGGTATATCGTAAGTCATCAGCAAGGAAAGAATATTGGTTACAAATACGTAAGTAGGTAAACGTATTACTTTTTTATCAACCTTTATAGGTGATACTTTAAATTTTGGGAACTCTCAAGCAAAGATAGCATTTTGGCCAATGTACTATTTTTGACAGTCTTGTCCCTTGATGTTAAAATATCTCTTACTTTAGAATAATTTTGCTGGAATTCCTCCGGCCCAAGTGACACTCTGTGTTCTCTTCACGTAGGCATTCATGAAAGTACAGTCAGTATTATGATTGTAAAATTATGTAAATAGATGGTAATAAAATGGTGACTCGGTCTCAGTGTAAGTAGATTGTGAAGAAGATTGTTGTATATGTGTATTGGGGCATTGGGGTATATGGACGAATGAATATTTATGGACTAGGTTGATGGGATGGAAAATATGAAAGGCTAGAATATATCGCCGTGGTTGAAATAATATGAATTTAATGTTTGATACAGGCCACGAAGTTTGTGTAATTTGCGAAAGGGAAGCTCAACGTGCTCACCTGGATTACAAATGCGCCGGTACGGAGTCGGAGAATGGAAGGTCAACACGCTTCTCGAGTCTTCGAGAGCCAGCCTGCCATGGCAAATGGAAACATATTCGTTCAGATTTGACCTGCAATTGTAATGCCGGAGCGCAGTTCATTTTCGTCTAGCTTTTCCATTTCGATTCAAACTCAGAATTCAATCAAATTCAACGATTCGAATCTTCATGGGACGACATGAGTCTGGAAGATCACCATCCTTACCTAGACTCTTCATGGTGTGACGAGAAGATCAAGAATGGATTAAACGATTGAATGTTTCTTACATGACTGTTTTGCACTACCAAAACCAAAGGAAGGCTATCAGAACCAAAATAGACCTGAACCTTGTTAATTAAACTTTGACTTTATTTTGTATTTACATAACTTTTTTGGCAAAATATCTTAATCTCTTGAAGTGCTGTATCAATCACGTTAAAAGTTTAGAAATATAAAGTTAGTGCGTTCGTTTTATAATTTTTTTAGCTTACATTTTGTGAAGTATTACACCTTAGTATGTATGTACACTATCATATACTCTGAAAACACAAGAATATATAATACACTGATAATTAGTACTAATCCGAAGAATTGATCTAATAAAATTTTCAATGTATAATAATTAGTGTAATAATTATTAGAAACTTAAATGCGAACACTAAAAAATCAAATTAATATCTTGATTATTCTAAAGTATACAATTATAGATATTATGATATTGTAATGTTGTACATAGACATACTCTCCACAATGCAGTAGACGAAGTGGAAGTGGAGAATGGAAAGGAAATACGGATTTGGATTGGAAATCACCTTTGGTTATCACCCGGATTTTCCAAAAATTCATAATGTGGGCTTACAAAATTGATTGTATAATAATTAATTGTGTGAATTTGTTCATGTTTTCAACTTGTGAAACAATAAAGTTTTAACATAAAACGTGCATTTTTTCAGGTTAGCTTTTTTTTCTCATATGTATTTACATACATACCTACGTTTGCATTTTCATAAAAGTTCATTAATCTTCATAAAAAAAGTGAAACAAGAACAAACGGGCAGTGCAGTGTGGGGTGGACCGAAGTAAATTAAAAAATTCGATGGCAGAGCGCCAAATTCAAATGATCAGATGTTTACATTACGAACGAAAGTAACAAGTAGTCAAGTAGGACGAGTTGAAGTGAAGTTGCAAGTTACTTTGAGTGGTGTCATGAGTTCTTGAGTCACTGATTTAACTTCTAATTTACTTTTACTTTCTGGGAAGATAATGCCTATTTTCAATTATTTCATTTCGCTTTGCCTTTCGTCGCTATTATTATAGCATTTGTGATTGACATTTTGCAGTCTGTGAATCCTGAGAATGGAGGCGTAGGAAAATGTGATAATTACCGATTATATTGGGGTTGGGTCGTTTTGATTTTAAGTTAATTGTATGAATGTAATTACACTGTTGAGTACGAATAAAAGTTCACTACTTTCGGTTTTAACTTGAAGTTCTAATTATTACAATTGCAATCTATTAATGACAAAGTTGTTACGTCCTATGTTTTCGTTATCGGTCAAATATATTCAATATTTTACTACAATAGGTATTTTCAATTGTACGGAGTTGTTAGTTCATAGAAGTAAAAATGTCAGATTTTCTGGCCGATAACAACCTTTGTGGTCAGACTATTTTAAAGATAGTTAGCAGAGGGAATGCTATTATTGCAGATCTTCTACGGCTCAAGGATAATATACCAAGGATTTTCAGGTAAATCTAAGGAAGTTTTTAATGTACTGTCATTCAATTGAATTAAAATGTCAAGTGTAGATTTGTTGCGTGGTAATCGTGCATAATTTGTAAATGATCATCGGTAAATTCTACTTACTGTCAATGGCAGTGGCGCAGGAACCTAAAAATTTACAGGGGGGGACAAAGTACTTATATGCATACAAACTCCTATGCTTTAGCATTACGCCTTCAAAATTCCGGGGGGTACATGCCCCCCCTGTCCCCCCTGGTTCCTGCGCCACTGGTCAATGGGCAGGGTGCATTGTAAAGGAAAAATTGATTGAGGTTCTGATTGTTCATTCATCATTATTTCATTATTGATCATAATTAATAATTATCTTATTTTTCGCAGATTATCAACCAAGGCGGACTTGAATAAATACTGTGATATCATTAGTGACTTGAGTTATTTTGTGAATCCGGATAAATTTGAAGCAAGAATTGACAAGAACCCTGTAAATACATATTTCGTTTTCTATTTTCTATTATGTTTTAAACAATGTCGTCCAATATTTTATAAGTAGCGCACAAAATGGCCCTAGTTAAATTAGCAGCTTAGTCTATGATTAAGCGACAATTTGAGTTTTTTTCTGTGTACCTAGTGATAACGATTTGTTATGCATACAGAAATAATAGCTGGAAATTAAAATTAATTTCCATTAAACTCAGTAACCGTTTAAATTAATCAATACCCTAGTTAAAGTTTTACCTGACAAAATGCGTAAGTATAAAAGCAATCATTTGTTTACTTTTTACGAGTTCCTACAATTGCTGATTTTTGTGATTTTCTACAGACACTGCAAGAATTAGATGAGGATCTTCGGCGAAATTATACTGGAATAATCACCGAATTTTATTTAATGTTTGAAAGTATTCTCAAATATGTTTCGGATCTTAATCGTTTCGTGGAAGACCTCGACACGGGATTTTATATTCAAATGACAATCGAGTCGGTTTTGCATGACGTAGAAGGAAAGCAGCTTCTTGTAAGAAATTTTATTTCTTTTGTTGCAGTTTCTTCATCATTTTTCTCAATTCCTGGATATACAGTGTCTTCATTGTTTTGTTTTACGCTTTTATGCAGGCTGAAGCTTTGTACCTGTATGGAGTTATGCTGTTATTTGTGGACTTGTATATTGAAGGCATTGTTAGAGAACGAATGCTGACATTTTTCTATCGTTGTTCTGGGCATCAACATTCTTCTGATACGAATGTGGATGATGTTTGTAAACTTTTACGGTCCACAGGACTTACTCCGAACTTCCGCCCACCTCGCTACCCCGAAGATTATTTTAGGTACAGAATAATTTGTTTCCAGTGATATTTTATTTATGAGTTTTTATAAGTAAAATAATAATAGAAATATTTTACATGGTTCACATTGTGTTTAACATGTAGTCGAGTGCCTGTGAACGATAACTTCATCAACATGTTGATTGGAAGACTAAGATCGGACGATTTGTACAATCAGATTTGTTGTTACCCTTTACCCGCACATCGTTCCACAGCACTTGGTGCACAAGCCTCGACTTTATTTGTCACATTATATTTTGCTCCGAAAATACTTCGCAGTCAACGAGCAACAATGCGAGAAATTACTGATAAATTTTTTGCTGATAATTGGATCATCTCAATTTATATTGGGTTTCATGTAAACCTCATGGAAGCTTGGGAAACCTTCCCTGCCGCTAAGGAAGCTATTCATAATACCATTGATGCGGAAACTGTTTCTCAGCTAGTGGACGGCGCGAAGAGAATTCCTGTAATTATTACGGTTTATTACGAAAGTATATTTCAACATGAGTTAAATCTATCAACACTTTAGGAAGTTAATAATCTGTTTTTGTTTTAAATACTGTGAGCAGAGTTTAACGACTGAAATAAGAAGTATTTTAAAAGAGGGTGTTATCACAGAGGATAATATACTGGAAAGAGCTCATGTAATTCTTCACAAGTTGAGAGATGCCAATGTCAATCTTCGCTGGCTGATGTTGCACACATCTAATATTGGCTCAACTTCAGGCTATGATGGTGGGAAGAAAACTCGTCCGTTGAAAGATCTAACTTCCTCACTCACCGATTCCAAAGAAGAAGGTTCGGCGTTTCCACTCCTCGAACTTTTGCTTGTCACCTCGCAGCTGGAGTTAAAAATCAAAGATTTATTTAGAAAGGTTGGAATCACATATACATACATATGAAGATACATGAAATACGGTCATTCTAAGTGCGTAAGAAATGTCTGCTTTGAAGCTAAAATAATGATGGCATTATGACTGTTGTTATTTCGTGGTTTAAAGTTGCTAAATGAAAAGCGGCAAAAGTGGGATGACTACAAAACAGAGGCAAAGGATAGGGTAAAGGAATTGGCCGAAGTGTTCGGAACAAAGCAGCCGTTGACACGAATAGAAAAAAATGGTAATAAAAATACAGCACAAAATGTTGATAGCTTTTCATATTTTTAAACCAGCTTTTGTAAATTATGATCGTTTTTATTATTTCAGAAAACCTTGCCAAGTGGTTGGAAATTAAAGCCACTCAAATAGATTCCTTGGACTTTGGTCAGCTTTTAATATCCGGACGCAAGATTGCTGAAATTATAAGGGCCCTGCATGATATGCTAGGTATGTTGTTAGACATTCCTACCAGTGCATTAGAACCTTTTACACCTTTTAATGAAAGAAGAACTTTTAAATGTATTTAAACCTGTGTACAGAATTTCATGGCCTGGAAAGTAAAATTCAGGTGAGAGAATGGGTGAGTGACATCATTCGAATTCTGACTCAAATGCTTCGCACGGGTAACATAAACGAAGATATTCTAGTCACTGTTCAAATTGTGGGTGATTTTGGATATGCGTGGGGACAACTCATTGATCTACACACTTCTCAAATGCAAGCCCTTATTCAGAAAAAACCATCAGCTGTTTCTGAGTTGCGGGCTGTGTTTCTTAAGGTATGTTTTGCTTCTTTGTGCTTTAATCTACATATTATAATATGATGAACTATGTTGGTCAATATGAATCTCAGAACTAAAAATTATATCTAATGTTTACAGCTATCTTCCGCAATGGACATGCCTTTACTCAGATTAAATCAAGCTCGGTCACCAGAACTCGTTACCGTTTCGTCATACTACTCGGATGAATTAGTTGGCTTTGTTCAAAAAGTATTGCAAATTATTCCAGAAAAAGTATTTTCCATCCTGCATTCTATCATTGACATTCAGACTAATTCTATTAAAGAGTTACCCACTCGACTGGATAAGGATAAAGTGAAGGAATATGCGCAGCTAGAAGACCGTCACAAGGTGAGCACTCAACAACTGTACTTGAGCATTTAATCTTCGTAAGCAATAAATAATAAATCCGTTGTATTAATGAGCTTCTCTTTATTTATTTTCTAGGTCTCACAGCTTACTCATGAAATGTCGCTGCTCACGGAAGGAATTTTGATGATGCAAACAACGCTTGTAGGAATCATTCGTATTGAACCAAAGAAATTATTGGAGAATGGAATTCGCAAAGAGTTGGTGTCGCAAGTGTCACACTTACTGAACACTACTTTGGTTTTTGGAACTAAAGTGAATAGTGCCAAAGATAGACTACATTCCAAGTTAGAATTAATTGCTCAACGCAAATCTGGGATTCAGCGATCATTTGAGTATATTGGCGACTACGTTCACTCTTATGGTCTACAGGTTAGTTAAATCTTTAGCAATAATGTTATAGGTATTGCCTATCTGAATTTGCAGGAATGATAATGCTCCTGTGCAGCTACATTTGTTTCTAAAGTGTTTAACTTTTCTCTGACTAGATTTTTCAAGAGGAATTTTCCCGTGTGATCAATTATGCTGCTGAACAAGACTACAATGCCGTGTCCAAACATCAAGTTTATCATCTAAAATCCATCTATCAGTCGAAAGAAGTTCCGTTACCCGCTTCCATTTTGGACGATCCTAGTGGTTCTGGAATGACTTTTGTGAGACGTTTGGCCAAAGAATTAATGGCCATGACGGATGCAAGAAGCTCTGTGTACCTCATGTCGTCGAATTCGTGGCACGACCTCAAAAACAACTCTCCTATTATTACCAACGATACCTTTGCTTTAATGGAAAGAGCCTTGGATATTATTGGAATGACAGCACTAGATAAATTGTTTGCCTTCATGATTGCCGAGCAACTTCAGGTAATTTCGTGGTTTGATAGTAAACGAGTAACGAGCTCCCTTAATTTTTTTATTATATCACATAATCACATATCATGATAGCTCATACTAACTGCAAGTTTTTGTCTTAGAATTTATGCAAAACTGTAAAGAAGGAGCTGACTGAAAAAGTCAACAGAGAAAGTGCGGAAAGTTGCTATTCGGAGCTGCAGCCTTCTTCCAAGTTAATTAGTACGTTTTTTATTTGATCGTATTAGTCTTATTTTTATTTCATAGTGCTTAATACTACTTACATTTAATAAACTATCCGATCCTCAGGTATGGCGAAAAGAACATATGCTACTTGGTGTGGGAGGCTTTGTCGAAACGCTTCCATTGTAGAGACGCTATTAAAAATTGGCCAGATGCAATTGATTCGGAAAAGGATCCTTTACCAACTTAAAGTTGCGGCGAATTCCCACGCCAAAAATTTATCCAGTTCACTTTCTACTTTAAATAAGTAAGTCATTTTTAAAATAAGGGATAAGTTATTTTTCAAGAATTAAAGACTAATTTGTAAATATGTATCCATTAATATTAATATTAATACTTTATATTTATATTTTTTTAAACCAAATTCTCTTTTGTATTTCCGTATTGTTAGACTTGTTGCAAGGGAACTGAAAGAAAATGTGATTTTGCGGGAAGACGCGCTTTTACTGTATGAAGTTGCTCATCATTCCGAACCAGTAGGATTACTGGAACCTCTTTATAAAATTTACATAACTTCGAATCCCATCCAGTATCTCGCATTGTACGTGTCATTAATTGTCATCCAACAACTACAAAAGCTAACATATTCCAAGGCTTTGGGATCCTTGGTCACTAGAAAGGCTTCGGAACCCATGGATGGCATTCCACTTGTGGTCGGAACCGCCTGCTTTCTACAACAATTCAATTTAACACAGAAATTAGCATTTGTAGCTCGATTGTGCCAATACATGAATTCCATCTTGATTTCCTGTTCTCCAACTGCCAAAGAAGATGTTCATGACTTATCCGCGTCCCTATTCTTCATTAATCTGTTCTGTCAGCATAGTGCCCATAGTTCTGATTTACTCAACTGGATCAAAACCTGTGCACCTTCCTACGATTTAGTTCCTTCAATTATTAACTCAATGTTTTCAATTCAGTAGTGGTAGTCATTACTCTCATTACATTAATAAACGCAGACTTTATTTTTAAAAACAATAATTACAATTATAGCGAAAACTGTTTCTTGGATTTGTACTTACTCTACGTGTACATATAGGTACATGTATATAAAATTCATTTTTTGCAGCTCTTTTTCTTCTCTTTATTATATCAGTCTGCGGTAAATAACCTAAAGTTTTCCATTTTCCAGGTGCGCAATTCATGCTCGTTTTTTTGTTTATGGGGAAACCCCTATGTAGTAGTAATCAGTCCAGTGCTAGGTAAGCAGGCCCTCCTGTAAATTAGAATGTGTACGTGCGCGGCCCGCGCACGTACACATTCTAATTTACAAAAATCCCGTGAAGGGAATAATCAGAAAAAATGAATTGAAACAACCAACTTGTCACGTTTACACAAGTATTTACGTGATAATTTCGATGATGACTATTTAATACCTTCCGCAGGATAATTAACTTTGATTTTATTTACACTTACGGGAGTAGTCATAAATGATACCACATGTTGAGGGGATAGAGATTCGGCGTAACAGCTAAACGGCTCAATGAAAAAATAGCCGGACAGAGTGTGGGTTCAAAAAAGTATTGACTTATTTTGCGTGACATCATTTATAATCGCTCCCTATATAATTGGTAATTATAGAATAGAATAGAAGTCATTTGCTTGCATTAATAGTAATTATTTACAATCTTGGGGATGCCCAAAAGAAACTCATTACTATTTTAAATGCCACGAACTTGCATGCAGCAACCTTTCTCATCTCTATGCATACCTACATTCTTTTTGGGGCAAACGGGCTCAAGCTAAAAAAAACTTGCTGAAAAACTTTATCTCTAAGTGAAGTGTTAACTACTTAGAGTACTAAATTAATACTATTGCATCAAAGTTATCGTATTCCACAACAAAAGTAAACTTTGGGAAATAAAAACAAGTGTATATTAGCGTGTTCTGCACACACTATAATTATATAACTACCTACCTTTTTTAACAAGGCGACCACAATTATGTGATTTGTCAACCAAAAGTTATGTATACTCGGAGTACTTATGAATTATGCAAATTATGCAATTTCTGCCCTTCATTATGCAGTATTATGCAACTTAATGTTTTTGTTATGTAAGTGCTTTGTGAGGGAATTTTTAGATCTTGCAATGATCTTGATTGAACTTTTTGCCTGCTTAGTTACGATTGAATTTGAATTTGAAACTGTATAAAAACTATTCATTGCAGCAGCATGCAAGTTGTGGGCTTCGAAAAATTTCAAAAAAGAACTCGATACCTTTTTTATATGGGCGAACAGCACTTAATCTAATAAATTTATTAGTAACTAAGGAAGAATAAATATGTGTAGGAAATGCAAGAATTTAAAGCAGCCAAGACTTGAAAACATTTGATTAGTTGCATAGTTATGCCTTATGCCGTTCCTTGATTTAAATTTTAATTACAAGCAATTAACATTGAAAAATGCAGAGATCGTAATCTTAAGAGGTATGTAAAACACGTGTAAACTTCATAAACCTCAGTGCAAAAGGTCAAACGGAAACGCATAGAACATTACCTACCATGTGTGATTACTAACTATACTGTGACTATAATTAGTACTCGGAACTTTTGAAGTTAATAAGACTTCCTCATAACGAATTATTAAGAAATTAATGTGATAGGGTCATGCATATGTTTCTTTGAGAGGTAGCAAAGTTATATTTTAAGTAATTATGAGTATCTTAGTGCAGGATACCCCTCGGAATAAACCGAATAATAATAAGGAAGCCCTTAGTATATAATACGTTATGATTTGGTACATTACACATACATATAATAATAATAATAATAATAATGGTTAATTATATTGAGCGGTTATAGAGTAATACGCCATCCAGACGGCGATCATAGGCCCTATGACAGTTTTCATCCCACTCCCACAGTCCCACAATATTAGCGTATACCTATTACAATTATGAATAATATTATTATAAATGTATAGACTAAGCTAATATCAGTCAGTGTATCAATTTGATTGGGAAAACCAAACCAGCAGAGCAGTACACCCGAACTCTCTCAGTTTGTCTCCGTATTTCTTCTGGCTGAAAGTTGTATTTTATTTCAGCACATGCACACAGAGTTTTATCTCTGATTAGGTGCTTGAGGTTCGCTAATAACTACAATGTCTACAAATTGCGAAAACTAAGAACCCAGGTGTACGGCTATTCACCTACAAATAGATGCATGTGCATAGGTATGTAGGGACCTATTAGCGGTGGATCTCACTTTCCCCTTTTAGAGCTCTCATCTAAACAGTCTCAATTACTGTCATAGTCATTGGTATCCAGCTATCCAGTAATATGACGATACAATACAAGACACAAGGTAACGAAAATCTATAAGATATTTTAGCGTTGAGAGCTCTGAGGGCACCGTAAGATCCGTCGAGTGTACTGCTGCTTACTTATTTATGAAAACTATATGAATGGGGACTGGGGTAATAGCTACATATGTAACACCTACTATATTAATTAATTAATTAATTACGACATAAATGGTATACCGGCGAAGGCTCTAAGCTTTTCATCATCAGTTTTATCATATATTTTTTGCAAAATTCCTCGAAGTTGTTCTATTTTGTGGAATTGGAAAAACTTGAAACTGAAAAGTGTAGTGCAATCGTTGTAATTAAATCCCATTAATTACAATTTCCAGGAGTCCAGGACGAATTCAGCAATATTTTCTTGTCACTGTATAATTAATTAGATGATTTTGGGTTTCCTAAAACCTAGCCATAAAAAAGCGCGATTCTGTGTAAAAGTTGCATCAAAATTACTACTATCAACACCTCGTCTACTTCCTTCCAGGTTAATGTGAAATTACTAAGAATAATGTTCACGATCGTCTTCACCTGACTGAAGTATTATAATGACATAATATAGAAGAAACTGCATATTGGGTTTTCCAACGCGGAAAACGGCGCCGGACGGAGTCTACATCGCATTAAAGTAATCCACGGAACAACAAACCAGAACAAGACAGTGCAACAATAACAAAGTTTTGCATAGGTAAACTCATGGAAATGAATGTTTAACCATGTGACATTGGCATCTACCCTACACAACGTAGGTACTTAGGTATACAGTCATCGGAAAACCTGCACATGTGATCAAATGCTAATAGTATGACTAAACTAAAACCAGTTAACACCTCGACATCCTACTATACTTACTTAGGTACCTACTTGTACTGAGCGATCTTGAGTGTCCACAAGCGCGACACAATAATAAAGAATTATGCGAACAAACAAACAATAAAGAATCAAAATACCAGACTCAACATACAGATGATCACAAAAGTACAATACACTTATAATTAGATTCAGAATCACATTTAGAATCAGCAATCAACTCAAGTTCAAATGCCATGGTGTTTGTGTACCTGTGATATAGCACGTAAGCAAGGAGGTGATTTACCAGAAAACTAGTTTCGTACGAATTATTAAATAATTATTATGGGGGTATACCATACCCACACCATATCATAGGAAATTAGAAGCAGATGACATGAAACGCGATGGGGAAAAGGATTGCGAAGGAAACTTGATATAATTACTACTCCATTACCTCTATCAGATTTGGTAAATACCAGCAGTACATTAATACAGGACTTGTAGTTGACCGTTGACGTTGATAATAAAGCACAGGTAATTATCATAATCTCGAAGAATGGGTAAACCTGGACAAGACCCAGAAAAGGATGGTTATATGGTAATGCGTGGAAATCCCACGAGAGTATCCATTTACCGTGTCTTTACCCACAAAAATTAAAAGGTGTTCATCATGGAGATTGTACACACGCATATCTTGATTGTCTTATCTTCCTTTATTATTACTATTTATTACCCTCTCCTTATTGTGATGAACGTCAATCTGAGTGCATCTTATAAAACTTGTGGTGTAATGGGGATTGCACAGTGAGTGAGGTAAGACGGAGTTTAAGAATACAAAACGAACTTGATAACAATTAATTGTGAACGAATAGTAAAGGGTAAGTTAAGACCTCAACAGCTGTCTCTGAATCACTGGCTCTCTACATATGTGGATAAAAACATGTTTGATCAGGTTGAGATGGGAAGTGGGAAAGGTAAGTCCAACGCTCACCTGTCCATTAGGGATTCTACAATAGAAGTACTTATTGACTTTACGTAGGTTACTTAATATTTAGGTACAAGTTACAACGTAGATGCTTTCGGATACTCACTAGTTTTGGTTTGTTTATCTTTGGTCTGGACGGTTTCTTGTTTGATTTGTCTGAGCCATTCTCGTCCAGTGATAAATAGTGTGGATGTGTATGTATATATTTATCAGTCAGTAATAAAGAGAGCTCATCACATCACGTCACTGAACGGCACGTGGATTAATTCTCGCACAATTAGCTCAACTGGATGTAAATAAACCGTGAATGGGAAATCTGATGTGACGTCAAGTTCTGCGAACAATTTTCATTATTGCGTGTCTTAATGGTTAAACCTTTGCTACAATACTTGAGGTGTATTCTTGACTCTTTGATGATCATCATCGTCCATTCCAGCTATCAACACTTGACTTCTTTAAGATGTGCAAGTACAGGTATATAAAGCCTACCTTGACCGCCAAATCTTCAGTCAACACATTGACACAGCTCAAGAATCAACTCGTACATTCAACTAAAAGCACAAGCATAATAAACACAATACTAAAGACATTAAGTCTAAAGAACTTCGAAAACCTTTAAATAAATAGTTAATTAATCACAATAAATTACACTCGCAACAATTTGCTAATTGTTAGCAATTCTAAAAATTCTAAAAGCATTACTTAAAAATCGATTAAAATTGTTTCCAAAAAAGTATATTAGACCCTAAAATAATTGAAAGGAATACCCGAAGTTGAAAGTCGTTCTGCTGAATTTCATAATTTGAAAGAAGTTTGTGAAATATAATTACAAGAAAATACAATCATGACCCCAGCTCCAGTTAAAGTTACTCCAGGAAAGGCCACCTTGACCTCGGAGGAACGGGAAGCCGTTGCAGGATTGAGGAAGCGACTCGCCACACGTAATCTCATCGAAGAGTGGAAACTCAAAAGTGACAACTTCCTCCTCCGCTACCTTCGTGCGAATAACTTCAATTTTGACAAAACTGAACAAATGCTGGAAGCCTATGCCGAGGCTATGAAGGAATACAACTTCTCTCAGCTACCTGAGGAAACCTTTCCAAAAGACTTTGCAGAGAAATTCGTTACCTTCGTTGGTGGTGAAGATAATGAAGGGAGACCGAGTAAGTTTCTTTTAACAAAATTACCATTATTTTTTTGGAATATAATTAATAAATATGGATTTTGAATATTGATAATTCTACATAATTTACTCTTATCCTTTAATGTTTACAGTCGCAATGATTCCCCACGGTGGATTATGGAATCTGAAAGAAGCTATTCAGAAAGGGCAAGAGGAAACGTTTATCCGCTACATCTTGAAAGTGACTTGCATCCTGGAAAAGATGGTTGTTGAAAGAGACTGTGACTTTGGCACGCTCATCTGTGACCTGAGCAACGTGGCCTATGGCATTTATTTTCATAAGCGAAGTGAGTACTTTTTGTTTTTATTCAAACTAACAACTTCATTCAATTAATTACTATTAGTAGTAATAATAATGGCTAAAGAAAAATGTATTTTAAATGTTAACGTAATTTTGATTTTTGATTCTATCATAGCTCTGGAAGTTTTGGTCTTTCTGGTTCGTCTTATGGAGAGAGTCGCACCTGGAATAATTGGCAAAGTTTATTTGGTGAATGCTTCGAAGCTATGCGTTGCCCTGTTCAATACTATTAAACGAATGGTGACCCTGACCTCCGATGTGTACACAATGGACTCGAACGAAGAGAAGTGGAAGGCTGCATTGAAACAAGTGATTCCGGAGGAGGGCATGTGTCCACATTTCGGTGGAGTGCTCAAGTCATTCATTACAGTATAATGTCTTTGTACTTAAATGGATACCGATCTCAAAAGACTATTTGTTATTCTCGAACCGGAAATCGGAAAAACAGGGTCACTCCCACTGCCATATTGTTGGGCATGATGATGATGATACGATGTTGTAATTCCATACTCATGCTCACACCAAAGAGCTAAATTATTCTTATATTCCTTTCTAGTTTATTATACGCATTTTACTCATTTACTAGTTCACGAACTTTAAGTAATGATTAATGACGACAATTTCCAGTTTAATCTCTCAATTACGTATTTGGTACTAGTTTTTCCATATGTTATGTAATAATTGTGTAATTACCTGCGAACGAAAGTTAATAAACGAAATATTTTTTTATAAAAATGTGAATACGTCGTGTAAAAATACGCTACTTTCGTTCGATTTATTTGTACCCCCACCGCGTCTTATGATATGATTTGTAGTACGTACACAGCAAGTTTTACGTTTCATCCACCGTTATACCTGCATGGCTATTAGGTTGATTATTTGGCTGAATTAATTACCAAATTAATAATAATTACAATGACATCAGTAGCACCCGCACGATTTTTTGATTTTATTAGGCCTGAAAAAAAACTTAATCTTATTATAAATTCATAATTTCAATGTGAAATGATCTTATTATCCATTGTAATGTTAAAAAACGCATCTTCTATACTCTGATATTTTTCCCTCGGATGGACTCGCCGTATTACCCTCTTGTTTAGCCACCTTGAACAGTCACTTGTTCGCTTGATTTCCTTATTTCAAACTTATTACACGTAAATATATATATGAATTTATTTACATTAATGAATGCAGGAAGGTATAGATCAAAAACATAAATCAATGTTACACACGTATCAAGAAAACAAGAATCGATTATAATAATTATATAAACCCTCACTAATAATTTCTACTTGTATAAATTCAAACATCATTGTAAATCAGCTTCATCTTTTAAATAAATAAAATAATAATGACCTTACATTTATTTAAAAGCCAACATTAATCAGAACATCTATAAAATAATAAAGATCATACATTTTAACGAAAAAAAACATTAATAAGAACTTGAATTGGATGAAATCCTATTCCAACTCCTAATCCCGATCAGTAATATAAACATGACACGGAATCCCATAACGAATTCCAAATCCCACTAGCCTAAATTAATTTCTCACCCAAAATTTTTCTTACGCTGAAGTTCAACTTATATTACGAAGGACACAGGGGAATGTGCTTCATTGATTCTCTTTAATTCCTGTAAAGTGTAAACCCATACTTTCTGTTCCAATCCAGCCTAGATTGAATTATAAGTTTTACAAACAGTTAGTAATGCAATGTTAGAAACGGTAACTTTTAATTGGATGGGTTAATTTGCATATCGTCGTTGAAGAGGCAAACCGTCTTATATGAATTTTCCTCAAATGCAAAACATGTTGGATTCGTCATATAAGGGAAAATGTCATAAACAGGGTTCGTCACATTTCCTGATTTTTGAACCCGAATTTCCTGATTTAGCCGCTTCAAATTTCCTGGTATTTCCTGTTTTTCGGATTCAAAATTCCTGAAATTTCCTGATTTTTAAGGTCAAATTTCCTGGTATTTCCTGTTTTTCAGCTTCAAAATTCCTGATATTTCCTGTTTATGTGGCATAATTTACTTATTTTGCCTAAGTTTTTGAATTCGTCCCCAAATTTTTGTGTTTTTGTTATTTTTTTTGTTACATTAAAGCACCGGTTTGATAGTCGAGCTAGTACACCCACTAAAATTTTGTTATTTTTCTGCTAATATTTTGCCAAAAAATGCAAAAATTCCAAATTAGTATAACATTTTTCAAAGAA